>DWRA01005206.1:0-10102 GCA_018250295.1 Spathilepia clonius
GATAAACTTAACGAGGCATTCCAACTTAGTTCTCAGGGGTAGCAACGCATCTGTGGTCGACTTCAGTTGGGATTCTGATTTTATCTGGGGCAGATCATAGGTGTTTGTGGGCTGCAGTTGCCACTTACCATCAGGTGCCACATACCATTATATAAAAAAAAAAGATTTTAAACCTCCTATTTTATTACAAATCGGTACACTATTGAATTAAAATGCAGTATTGGACGCATTTAGCCACATAAGGAAATTGTTAAATTTGTCAAAATTGTTTTGAATATTTATAAGTATGATAGAGTCAAAGTATTGTAGCGATGGCAGACTATACCTACATTATGTATACACAGGGACATATATTATACCCAACGAGCAGTTAAATTTAAAAATGTTAAAAGGTAATGAAATAATAATATAAAAATCTTAATGTTAGTTACTTCTCAACTTAATATTAGAACATTAAAATTTTAGTAAAAGTGTACATTGTACCTACTCTATTATATTTTTAAATACTACCTCTCATTTCAAGTTGTCAATTAAGCTGAAATTAAATTTGTTACCTCCAGCTATATTTTAATTACTTGGTACAAAATTACAACGTTTGAATATTTTTATGCGGCAAGCTTTTTAAGTATAAACAATTAACATGCGAAGTAAAAATTGTGCATTGATGTCAATTATTTCTGAATAATTTGCAATAAAGCAATTATTTATTTATAACACTTATTATAGCAAAATTATAATTTTTTTATAGTTAGTTTGACCCGTGACTTCAGCGACCATTATAAAAAGAAGATTTTGTTGTAATACTAATATTAATGGAATTTGCGCAGAAATGCAGATAAATTTCTATGTAATTATTTAAACAGTTTTAGTTTTTTTAAAGTAGTTCCACGATCCACTTGTAGATTCTAGTAGCACCACCGTTATACCCATTTCTGCTTAAGTATAATAATATAAAGTGCTGTATTCTGGTTTGAAAGGAATCTGTAAGGGAGACACTAATCCGAGGCCACCCAACTTAGTCCTCAGGAGTAGCAGTTAGTAGGACTTTTATCCTATTTAGGGTTAATTAGAAATGTACGTAGGAGCAGGGACCACTTACTATTAATGTGAATGGTATGATATCATGCTCATTTCCTACTTCCTTACCAAAAAAATGTATAATATTTTTGTTACCACAAATCCTCAATTTTATAAAACATGAAATAATATACGTACAAACAGATTTCAGTTCCAAAGTTACGTAAGTAGTAAGAAAAAGAGCTGAACAGCTCTCAACTCGAAAGGCCACGTGCTCGGAACACGAGACGTGCCGCGTGAGGCCCGCTTAGTTTGGGCACGTCAGCCTCCTTATCCGGAGAGTTGAGATTGAGTAGACTTAGTTGAAAAGAAACACTTCGTTGATTTTTGTTTTGATAACTTGTGTTAATTCGCTACATGTTAATAGGTATTTAAAAGCATCTTCTTGGCTCTAACAAGAAATAATATTTATGCTATTGCTATGCACGCAATTAAGAATTAGTGAATTTTTAGAGTCATTATCCGTCTTATTAAGTGGTATTTACCATTAAGTAAATCATAATAAGATTAGAAATAAAACAGAACGTTACGTATTTTTTTCTTTTTACTGTGACGAGAAAAGAGAAAACTCAGAAAATTGATTTTCATGTTAAAGCTTTACAAATTGAATATCGGCTTAAGGGCCTTATGTTGGTCTTATAGTTAGATCATTTTATATCAGAAAATGAGACTAAGCATTATACGGAACACGTGTCAAGAATTAGAAACATTAACCAAATGTTCTTAGTTGAAGGTAGTGAACGGGATAAAATAATGTGTTTGGTTAAACTAGCTGCACCCGCGGTTTCACCTGCGTTAAACAATGTAAGATACACATTACTGAAATTTTATACCGTCAATAATTTTAACAAAGTCGGGCATACACGTTTAATTTCATTGGTATACACCTTTTCGTGCAGAACCCTAATACATTGTCTAAAATAATGTGTAAAATCTCTCCAGTCCTTTCGGAGATTAGCTAAAAGAAACGGATTGACAAAAATTTTAATAGTTGTTATTTTATTACGTGCATAATATATGATTTTATATATACTCAGTAAAAACTATCACATTGCCATTACAAACAGACACTTCAATTTTATTCCTTTGTATAGATGATCTAAGTATTTTTTCTCTCCTGTACAATTTGACATTTGACTTAACACAGTTACACTTTAAGCCGCGATACTGTGAAGTACATCTATCCTCGTTGCAGGAGAAATGTCAAGGCGACGGCCTTTGGCGGGTTAAACAATATATTGTCGAAACATTAGCATACGACTAGTTGATATTATATTGTATTATTACGCCTTGTTCAATCAAGGTAAAACAGATTTTATTTGGACATTTTAACAGCGTATTTTGAAACGGGAATAAAACACCGAGTAATAACTGTGTCTATATCTAATGTTATATATTATATAATTATGATAACAATGATGAAATCACAGAGATAATGCTGTTGTTATGAAATCATAGAGATTTGGTTATCAACAAGAGAACAAGAGGATAAAATTTTATGTGCCTTCATAACTAACTCATTACTGCTTAGATAGGTATATCGTGATTGTCCCCTGTAGCTGGGAAATAGAATACGGCTACGGTAGCCCCTGCCTGTCGTTAGAGGCGACTAAAAGAGGGCTTGTGGGGTTACGGGCGACTAAAGAGGGAGTACGAACCGCCCAGCCAGGAGCCCCGGGAAGGACGGCGGTATGTGTGGTCGCATGCTGTCGTAAACACCAGGAGACACGGTGAGCGCACATGCTCACCAGAGAAGAGCCCGAGAAAGGCATCGCGTTCGGAGGGCTCCGGTTGTTTTCCGCTGGAGATCCCGGAGTTCTCCAGCACTGAGGACGGCCACCGGGGGGTTTTAGTGAGGTAAAAATCCCACATAATCCGGCGTTGCTCCCACAGCGTCGGGTACCTTTTGAAGGTTTCCCCCGCGATAACAAAAATAAAGGTAATAAAGGTAAGTAGTTATAAAAATATTTGATTTAAAAACCAACAGTCTAGTTAGTAAAGTATATTAACACAACTGTATTAATTTATCTAATTAACAGACATTGAAGCCAGCCTGTCTAGTCGACATGCACGCAAATGAGAGCCAATTTAGCTAAATCATCTTGTTTGATGTTCGCTGTGTTGCTAACTAAAGATCTGCTAGCTACGCGCTGAATAGGCATAATGAACCTTTGACGTCTGAACGACAATACATCCAGGACTCGCTTTCAGTCTAAAAAACCTAACCGGTCTCGGTGCAACAAAGTAGGATGTGAAATGCAATGCAAACACTCGTGGCTAAGCAAGCCAGTTCCTTAGGCAACGTCATTGGATGCACCGCTCTTGGCTCCATAAAACTAACCCGACACATTTTCGAGTTTCAGCATCCTCTCTCTGTCCGATACGACCGGGTAGATAGAGATGCAGCTACGTCAAACTACGAGGCTGGATGAAACGAACCAAACAGGCGAGCAATAAAACATAACTACCGTACTTCATGTTACATCGGTGTGCCTACGGCAAACAGACATGCTGCTGTACATTCTAACAGTAACGTCCTATCTCGTGCCGGAGAGCATGGGATTGGAGATCTTAACATTTAAGCAGTAAGGGGTAAAGTCATGTGAGGTGCAGAAGGTGTGTATGACTCTCGAGAGCGCGACAAGGCAACGAGATGTTAGATTAAGGCGTAAACAAGTCTGAGATACAGACACGTGTAGAGGTGCGTCGCTCACGAGCTTGGCGATAAAAATAAGTGGATGGATGGAAAGTTCTTTATTCAGTGTTCATGAGATTTCAATTTTGCACTATTCGACAATAGGCCCACCTACACACGAAATATACAGGCGATGGGAGTCTTAATTGCTTGTTGGAACAGCGCTACTAGTAAACCGTTAATCATATTTACTGGCATTGTATTGTTTTGGGTTCAATCCTTATATAAAGAAATGACAAATAAATAAAATGGGGTCATAACTTTAAAGACCTACGTGCCACAGTGGTCACTATACTACATTAATACAAAGTTTTGGGTTTCATCCCTGGTCAGGAAGAAATCGAAATAATTCATTTAGAGATCCTCTTTGATTCTGAGCGTTTTCCTTTGTGCTCGTGTATGTTGATAGCAGCAATGAATACACATGGCAGAGGAAATATGTGTGTAGAAAATCTCAGATGGCAGATCATTTTGTATGTAGTTGTGAGAATAGTCAAAATCATATTCGGTTTATGCGATTACAGTCGTCATACCTCTATCAAGAGGCCTTTGCAATATAAAACCTGTATTCAATTTTAACTGCAATAATATTTATGTATTATTTATTGTGCTTATACTTTCAGATTAGATCTGCAACCGCGAAATTGAATTTTCAAATGTCAGAGTTTGTTATTCAATAATATACGATAAGGTACTTCTATTCAATTCGTTCATTTTCATTGTCGGTGTTTAAGGCTTTTGTGTATAAAAATATAATTACATTAACTTGATTGTCTAGTAATATTTGCAACCAAATTATATCAATAATAACATGGTGCTGTTATTATTATAATTATTGTACAAGTAATTACTCCAGGAAGTGATTTATGTTCCTTTAAATTAACCTATCGACGTATTTATAGCTACAGTAATATGATTATAAAGATAAATTGATTGTTATTAAACATCGAACAATTATGATAATACATTACAATTATTCACTTCTAGCTTCTTGCGATAGTGGTTTACATAACTTTGGACGTTATCTTGAAAAATAAGTTAATCTAACTGTTAATCTATTAATTCTGTTTTCCGACTTTTATGACGAAGATTTTAATATTAAAATATTTTATTCTAAAAATGGTGTTAAGATTAGACTACAGTCAATATTTTTTAAAGTTGGAATTAATGCATTTAGATTTCTGGATCTGGGTGTTTTTATCTTTGTGTTTACGTATACGTGTCGCCCGTACCGCGGGTAATCCTAATAAATCTAATACAGAATTATATTTCACTTACCACACTTTACAAACCAGAGCACAGCAGCGCCTGACACTGATGTTATTATGTAGAAATAGGTGTGGCAGGGGTACCTCTGTAGTCGAACCGCAAAGGGTTTGATCAACTTCAAGTGTAATTACTGGTAGAATTACATCAATGATATAATTAATAAAAAAAATAATTGGTGATAATAATATAATAAATATCAATTAGTGTAATGGTATAATATTGTACGTGTCTGGTATGCTATCTGTAAACCAAGTAAGTAGTAGGTAAACCAAGAGTGCAATGGATCTTCCGTTTAAATTTAATTTGTACATTATCAAAATTCTTCTCGTAAAATGGATGTAACATACAGATTGACAAATATGCATATGGTATGAAGGACAGACCTAAATTTGCAAAGGTTGTTTTTTTAAGATAAGTATTATTAGTTAGTTTTAGAATAGTAGTCTCAAAAATTAAGTAACCTTAAGCTCCAAACGAGTTAAAATACACTGCAGTTAAGTTCATGAACAATTTAAATGTTCCTTAGCCAGTAATAAAGTACGGCAATCTGCCGGCAGTTAATTGTATTTAGTTTAATTAAGACAAGTTTCGGAGGAAGTGGTTAAAACTACCCAAATGGTAGCTTCCTTTGATGTGCGGTGTAGGCAGGCCACATACGAGATATGTGACAAAATTTAGATAATGTTTAAAAAAAACCATTGGTTACTAGTAAAATAATTGAAGCTACGAGTATTTCTACATTACAGTATAACTTTAATATTTTTCTGATTTGAAGGAGCAGACAAAGAACACAAATTAGTAGACGTTCCGCTTTAGATATCAGGGTACGGCGATGGTATTGGAACATGTGTGATCAGTATCGTGTAGGCCTCGTATCCTATTTCTGATGATTTCAAAAATTTCGGTGGACAGCAGATACTATGTATGTGTCGAGTGTAACAATCGTCGTATGCTAGTAGTACAGGTAGGCGCGTCTACGGTTCGACCGAGGAAGTACCACCGCTGTACTTATGTCTAGCGTGAAACATGCGTTTTAGAGAATCGGTGGATGCCGGCTGATTCACATGTGAGACGAGCATCATAGTCCTTGTTACAGCTATTCATAGGCGATAGTGATCATTTACCAGAAGGAATCAAAGGTTCACCAGGTATTAAAAATCAATGACTTTGCGAACTGTACACATTTTGTTTGCAAGTGGGTAGGCAAGTAGTAGGCCTTTGAGCGTGCAAGTACCCTATCGTGAAAAGATCTGAATTAATACGCGTTTAAACGAAGGATGCACGTAACTGAGCACAATTACGGACCCCGTGTTAAGGGCCATAAAAATTGTAAGTATCAAAGGACACTTCCTTTGTGAGTACGGACCTTCGTTTAAATCTCGTGGAACAAATCCTACGAAGTGTTAAGAAGTCACGATTTATGCTGACCTGGTACACTGCGCCCGTAAATAGAGGTGACGTAAGATGGCACGCTTGGATTATGATTAATGAGTGTGTAGTCTATTTGATTAGTGATCATTTTAAACCACACTGACATGTGTAATCTTATACTAAAATTGTGATATTGTTGTCTTATATTTTGCTTTAAAATGCCCTTTTTGTGTATTCTTTGGATCCTATTGACTATCATGTCCGTCGAAAATTAATATTCTATATTAGAAAAAGTTGATAGAAACATAATTTAATTCTAAACAAAAATATACTATTAGGTTACGTTGAGTAGGAAACGATGGAGTGAGCGTACTATTATAAGTAAGATACAAAGTAATATGTTTATAATTTAATATGAAATATATTTAACTTAATTATTGTTATGTATTAAATAAAAACTTATAGTTAAAAATGTATCGATAACTAATATTCATTAAAAACGAACGTAAACAAAAATAAATGTATAAATTAAAGATAAACAAAGAGACGAAATCACTTTTACGAAGGGTCTCAAAAACGCTGGCTGCGGTACCGCACAAAGTACGTAACGATGTATCTTACCAAGTACGGTTACCTCAATACACACAGTATTAAAACGGAGATAAGAATCAATCTAAATAATTTACCTAAATTGTACGAAATTAGTGCTGAACACATTTTCCTGTTTATTCCTGTTCCTAAAATACACAAAAAACCTTGCATTGGCCTCCAGCCGTGTAAAATCATGACTCGTGCTTGACAACAATTAAGCAATTCAAACGTAACGTTATTTAAGCTTGTCAAGGATGGTGTTAATTGTTGGCGAGCGTAATGTTTTATGGAGCATGTTATTGTTTATGACTATGTAAATTTTAAATACTACAACATTCAAATTTTGTCAAATGTTTTACGACAATGTTTTCGTGATGAGTACATAAAATCTGAATTAATTTTTATTTAACAAAGTAGGCTCTATCATTTTTCGCTTTAAAATATTCGACAGGTTTACTTACAGTGTACGTATTCATTTCAGTATAATGTTCGTGACGTATTAACCGTAAATATTGTTGTTAACCAAAAATATTTCTTGAAATCCATCAAAAACTAAAAGTTTACATTTGATAAAAGTATTTTTTATTTTATTGCGAGAGAATTTCGGAGACTTGATTCTATATTTTTAATGACCCGAAATTCGAGTGACATGAGATCACATATAACCTTTTGTCTTGCCCTGCACGGAGTTACATGCGTCTAGTTTGGAACAATCAGCAATTTAGTCCAGAAGTTGATTCGTATGATTATTTCAGTCCACCGGCCACTGATTGCCGCGGCTGATGGCTCAGTTCCTGGCTCCGTTTATCTTGTTGAAACTCATCTAGATCCAAACTGAGATTACCAGTACACCATCTTAATCAAGACCACTTTTATTTTGTTTTCAAAGTAGGTTTAATTTTTTACGATCCGCCGATCGCCGGAATTTGAATTTAAAAAAAGTGATTCAAAAAAGTATTTTCAAAATTAAAAAACCTGACGTTAACACGTATGCTTTTTTAGCGCGGTACATGGGGTCATGTGTATGCAGAAATTAAAATCACATTTTGATTTTTGATATTGTAATGTGGTTATGTACTTATGGAAGCTAACGATATCTCATTTATTCAAATCCATGAAGCTGTTCAGGCCGTAGTCCGTGTCAAAGAAATAGACATACATATCTAGAAACATTATAATAACATATCCCCACTTCTGTCGGAGTCGGGTAAAAAGTTGGTTCGGCTCAACGCATCACTCTAAACATTATATAGGTACTATATACCCATTATATTTGGAGAGTCATTCGTATTTCACATATTATATCAATTTCCAGTACATGGCACCTACTAGATAAGTGTAACAGTGTAATAATAATATCGTTATAAAACAGCTAAGCTACTTACATAATAGCCTATAATAATATAACAGTTTCGATACAGTTGTGGAAAAACGAACAAAACAGTGCGGCGAACCAAGGTCAATCTGCATACAGCTCTGATAATATAATTACTGATTGTCATTGAATCCAGTTTTGTACCTAAACCAGTTTTACTAAACCCAACCACAAGGAAAAATAACCCTTATTGGTCAGTAATAAGGCGGTGCTGGGTTCATCTGGTACAGTGGAGTGTCGTTGAAACCTAGATAGGTACAACTAGTTGTTATGGTAATGAAGTGAGAATTGCCGGCCGCACACATGCGTAAATGCACACACGCACACCGTATCTGTGCCTGTTGATTTATTTGTAACACTACTCTGAATAGTGCACCGCGTAAGTTTATACTCGACTTCTTATACATACATGCTATTATCGTACTTACAAGCCTTGGAATACTGTCGAATATAGTTTGAATGTATTAGGTTACGTGGGTGGACTTGTAAGGTGTGCGATAGGTATAGAGTTTCTAGAAAGCCTTGAGCTGACTCAGAGTATGGACAAACAGACAGTGTGACGCCCGTCGTTGTTGCTATGTGTACTTGGGACTGTGGTTTAATTATATTGATTCAGTTAACTGTAAACTAGCTATGACGATTATTATTATTTATGTGATAGAATTAGTAATAGGATATACAGTTTACATCTAAATGTTAATCATCATATTAACAGGACACTACCGCCTAGAAACGTCTGTAATCAACTCTAATGAATTAGAATATTAGTCCTACCTCGAGCTTAAAGTTCTAGTTCAAAGATCCATTGATTTCTCTGAGGATTAAATTGAATGCCAAATTATGTAGTCTATCTTGCCGATATACATATATCTATGTATATGCAGCGATGCCGTATCACAAACTTCTGCTAGATGGAAAAATAGTTGATAGTGGCACTGACGTGGTTGAAACATGAAGATCTAACACCTACAGAACGTAAAAAATATTAAGAACTAAAGAAATGAATAAAAGTACCTATTAGAGACAATGGTTGTGATATTAGGCTCGGGCGTTCATTGACATTAATGGCATTTAAAAAATAATGTTTTTTTTTATTAGATTCTAAGTAAATGAAATGATAACCTAGTGGTTCAAACTCGGCTTCTCAATCCGGCGGTTAGAGGTTCTGCGAGAAAATGCGGGTGCGGCAATGAAAAAAATATATGTTGATGATGATGACCATAGAGTTTCAGTTAATGTCTAAAAAAGAGCAGTGTGCTGTTTGGAGGGAAGAGTTCGATCCCCGACTAGTCATATGGCCAAATGTAGAGTTTGAATGCTTATTAGCATAATTGGTGATTGTGTACATGCCTTTGCAAGAGTCCATTATTCATAACAGGAGGAATTGAGGAACTTTGATTTCAGCATGCATTTTTAATACATTCCTTATTCTAAAGGTGGTAGAACTCTTTGATCTCAGTTCGATTCCGGCGGCACCACCGCCACATCTATTTCTGCCTAATAACAGCAGTGTTAAGCGCTGCTGTCATTAGGCAGGGTGTGGTAAGGGAGACTGACTTATCTGAGGCATTCCAACTTAGTCCTCAGGGCTAACAACGCATCTATGGTCGTCCCCAGGTAGGATTCTAGTCTTATCTGGGGTAGATTACAAATTTCCATGGGCGGCAGTTGCCACTTACCATCAGGTGGACTGCATGCTCGTTTGCTACTCCATCATATAAAAA
>DWRA01005207.1:0-10101 GCA_018250295.1 Spathilepia clonius
GTGAAACTGTTGCTTTGCCACTCCTGAGATCTAAGATGGCCACATCGTCTTCAAGTCTGCTGGCTTCCACAAATTTCCACCAAAACAGAATTGATTCGCACTAAAATTAAGTGTGTCAGTGGTATCTTTTTTCTAATATTTTTATAGTCATAGTATATATATCTACTATCCCAATATTGTGGGGGCCAAGAACATTTACAAACAAGTACAGAAAAATCAAAATTCAAAACATCTAATTTAGTTCTCTATGGTTTTCTTTCCAGGATACCTTGACGGTCACACCATGACGATTATCAATTTTCATTATATGGGATAGTAGTTAAATTCTTTCACAGCCCTTATGGGATGTTTAAAAATACAACACAGGTTGGCCACAAACTTACATCAACCTCCAAAGGAGAAGCAGAGTGAAGAAGGCTTCATGTGGCCTTATATTATAAACCAAAGTTCATTCCTAACTTCTTGAATAAATTTTAACTTATCATTCGTATAACATCAGTAATTTACTCACCCGGCTTCAGGAACACAGGTTTACGGGCCGACATTTTCACAAAATTACTTCACGAAACACAACACATATAACTCACAAATACGTTCAAAATACTTTCTAGTTTCGGGCTCAGTTCTTAAGATAGTAACGATGCATTTTTTATATTAAAAAACGTAAATAAACAACAACCAAATATGCCTAATATTTTTGGTTATTTTTGAAATGTCAATAATATAATGTCATATTCATAATGTCTACTGACAGATATATGACGTCGAAGCATTTAAGCCTCCGAATTTCATTATAATTAAATAACTGATAGATAAAATGAAATTATGAATATTAATTCGTGATTATTTATGTGAATACATGAAAAAGTAGTATTATCAAAAATTGGAGATAATTTTAGTGTAAACAGCGCCATCTATAATAGTTCTAATAAAGTAAAACTATAAATAAATTTTCTAAATGCCCGGCGAATTTGAAAATATATTAGTTATCGTTAGTTAGGTTTATTATTAATAGCTCTAGCTTCGAAAGTGGGTAACATTCTACCTATATTGATCTTCTTAAATTAGAGTACACATAATTTTAACCTCCCTTGGCGTAGATTTTATAATTATTATTTATTATTATTTATCGATGATATCTTTGGTTGTGTTTCTTTTTGCTTGTTTTTTTCGTTTGCTGTTTTATAATATTTTAGCTATCCCCATTCCATCAGGAATTATTTAATTTTTTAAATCAAAATCAATTGAAAATATTCTTATTAAGAGTTTATATTATTTTCATAACATTTACTTTCATTGTGGTTCAGAACTTTGCCACGAAAGCATTAGTTAGTATATACTATTAGTATTAAATGAATAGTCACTTGAAGGTAATAAAACTTTTTGTGATTCGACTCCGACGGCACCATCGTCATACCTATTTCTGCCTTGCAATAGCAGTATCAAGCGCTGTTGTTACAGGATTAACAGGGAATGATAAGGGAGACATACCTACTTTTTCGAGGTGTTCCAACTTAGTCCTTAGAGCTAGCAACGCATCTGTGGAGTCGGTTACAGATGTTCATGGGCGCTTGCCTTCAAGTGGACTGTATGTTCATTTGCTACTTCCATCATATAAATCAATAAGTCATCATATAAGACGGGGGCGTTGTTAATAAAATGTACTCTTGACTTTATTTCCCATTTTTACAAAAATCCGTTAAAATTTTATTACCGAACATATGTTATCCTAATAAATATTTTGGCGGTGGTGTTGCTTGAAAGGTAAAGGGTGAGAATGACTGTGCATTCAATAGTGTGTTGTACATAACATGAGGGTTAACTGCATTCGGGGATGGTCTAGGAACAAGATTTAACGGGTTCATCGAACGCTTCCTTGTATTAGCCATCGACAAATCACTTGTTTGTACTGGTGATAAAAGTTGAATAACGCCATCTTTGTCCGAATTTTGGACAAGTAATTTATCAGCATTTTGTAAATTTGCATCCTTTAAACCCGAAGTAGCATCTGTCGGCTCCTTGATAGGGTTTTTATTATTAACCAAATTAACAATCTCGTACGTGTTTAAGTTAGAATTCAGGTTTTGTAAAGTTTTTATATACTCGTCGTCCAATGGGCTATTTGTGCTCAGAACCTTTGCACTTATTAATGATCCGCCATCATTTATTATTACTTTACTCAAATCATTGTTTTCAACATCCTTTAAATCTGGAGACGCTTCAACTATATTTGAAACCGATAATAGTTTTTCGTAAAGTTTGCCTGGATTCGACCTCAACTGTGGGTTTCTCAACATTTCTACAACCTTGGACATAAAAGCTTGATAAGGCATCCTGTATTTGACGTAATAATAAGTGTCGTCATAAGTTTTGAGTAAAGATTTTGGGTGTTTAAGCTTATACGTCAATTCAACAACACCGTTATTATCAATAGCTGAGTTCAATTTAAGCAGATTAGACACACTTTCTGAGCGTTGCGAATCCAGTAATGTGTTACCGCGAATCTCACGATTAACATAATCAGCAAAATATTGTTGCGCGTACGGATTCAGGCGAACAATAGGACTGAGTACATATTGGTTTCCAACAGATTTGACTTCGTGAGAATTCAAATTTTGATTATTTAGGCCATTTATCATTGCACTTAATTCCTTTTTCTCTTGAATATTGAAGCTAGGGCTCAATAATTGGTTGGTTTTGTCACTTTGAGGCAGATTATATGGATAAGCTACATTTAGTTCAACATTTCCAATAATATTTGGATTTGCTTGAAGTAGATTTTCGGGTGTATTATAACTTTGAACCGGTTTTCGAAGATCATAATTGAAAGAATTCAACTGATTGTTCGCTGCCATCGATGCGCTTTTTTCCTTGAGTGCCAGATATAACTTGAGGAGAGCATCAAAGCTCAATCTATTAGCAGTATTGAGAGAATTGCTTGCTTTATGTTGTTGATTTTTTAATATATTTTGCAAAATCTTCAATTTTGTGTCATCCCCAATATTATTAAGTACATTATCCATCTTCTCTTGCTTATTTCTAATTATGTCAAGATTGTAATTTTGTATTAAACGTCTTAAATATTCATTGTATAATTCTTTTTGAGACGCATCATTATCCAAAGTGTTAGATGGTTTAGCTGGACTATTAATATCATAAATATTGAATGGATTTAATTTGACGGTCGGTGATTGCGGTTGAAGAGCCTGTGGCTGGCTTGAGGTGATAATGTCATTCAGAATACTGGGCAAATCCTTTAATTGTACATTAGAAGTAGCACCTATGTCTCCAACATTGCATTTTCCGGTTAGTTTGCAAAAATTTACTAACTGAGCGTGTGCAGTATTTACGGTTTGTATTAAGGCAGTTAATACTTCTTTGCAACCTGCATCGGAGGTGCTAGGCATAGAATATTTAAGTGATAACTGTGCCTCCATTTTCGGATCACTGTTTAAATTATTCTTCATTTGTTGGTATAAAGCTGTATTACTTGTAATATTACGTAATAATGCTTGATTTATATTTTGAATTGGCTGTGTTATGCCTTGATTATTAAAACCGTTGTTTATAGGGCCACTCCTCTCCAATTGTTTCTTAAGGTATGTTAAAACTTGTAATTTTTTGTCCGGTTGCAGAAATTGTGAGTTACTATCTTGCTCTACAAGTTTTTTGAGTAAGTTCAAAATGTTTTGAAGGATTTGGAGGTTAGGACAATTACCTGAAGATTGCTCCGGCATCTGAAATTGATGATATATCTTCATTTTTGAACAGTGCTACAGCTATTAGAATATCGCCCGTAAAATTGTGATAGGATAAAATCCAAACATAAATAAATGTTTTATCTGGTAATTTGACTACCTACTTCGATAGGATATGGGAAACTTTTTATGATCAGGAATGCTAAAGCAGTCGTGTGCCAGATCCTAGCGAGTTGGGCTGTATCCTCCTCGTAGGCCGGCGTTTGTCCACGTGTGATTTTAATGGCCAACGGATACTTAGAGATCATCAACCCATCACTATACAATTGTAGGGCACCTCGACCTAAAATGTGACTAGTCTACCATGCTGACGAATTGGCGTAGACGGCACACTCCTTCAGAGTAAATGAAACAGCAAACACATATATGCAAATTTCTTTACAAAGAGTCTTAATTATTAAATCCGAGCCATTCATCAATTCCTATTAGGCCAACGTGGTGTGCTTCAAGCGTCTCTGAATTGTGGCCAGCAGAACTTAAAAAAGGTTGCACACGATTGTAAATATGAAATTCATACCTGTAAATTGGATTCTCCTAACTTATTGTCATACTTTAATACGGGTGCATTTGATAGTTGACTTAATGCGGACAAAAAATTTAATGACTCCGGAGCATTTTGTTCAAGTGGTAGATTTAGCTGTAGAAGTATTTTATAAATGAAATTAGTTTTAATTAGAATTAATCGCAAAAACTCAAATATTAAAATACTTACTGCAACTGCCAATTTTGATATCGTTAAGCATACAGTGAAAACCAATAGAGCCGACATATTTGATACTACTACAATCAACTAAATAGCATTTATCGATGCCAAATAGCAGCTTGTCAGATTCAAGTGTGAAATTAATGAACCGATAGCAAATACTGCATTAGTACTATTTATATCGTAAAAAATAAGGAATTAATTAAAATCCTTTAATACTAGCATGGAACAAGATTGTAATTTTTGTAACATGTTCATAATTTTTACGATGAAAGTAATACCTATCCAAATTACACTTAAATATCTTAAGTAGATATATAAAAAAAATTCGCACGTTCAAGATGTCGATAGAAGTTAAGTTAAGTTGTCAAAAATATGAAAATGCTTTAGTTAAAAGATTAAATCACATTTATAATTGTTGCTGTTCCTAAAGTACTTACTACAAGCAGAATTAATAAAAATGGTTTGGTTGCGAAAAAACGTATTGATTGTTTTATTAATAATTACATTGATTACATTACAATATTCGATACAAAAATTAAATAAGACTAAATCAATAATACATTATTTATTGCTCCATTTAATAAAAGCAATATTTAGACATATTTTATCATAGTTAGTAAACAAGGTAAAGACTACGTATAATATAAAAATCAAAATCAAAATATTTTATTCAAAGTAGATCCTTTACAGAATTCTTTTTGAACGTCAAGAATTTACCACCACTTCACAAGGTGTTTTGTTATGAAGAAGCGGCGAAAAAAACTTCATAACACACATCTTTTAAATAAACAAAAAATATATAAAAAGTATAATATAACATACTATGATTCTCAAGTCGACATATTAATGTACAGTGACGAAAGTTAGATCTAAAATAAAAACAAGATTTGAAAGGCAATTTATTTTACATTTTATTACACTGATGTAGATGTAGATGCGTCCGGTATAGGACCAGATTCGTCCCCAGCTCTTCGTGGTCTCATATTTAAAGCAACCTCCAAACTATGTAAGACATTCGTAAGAGTATTTTTTTTACATTGCTCTACGAAAAAAGGTAATAGATTATGTACAGTATTTTGCAATCCTGCATATAATACTGCATTTATAGTTTCATTGGATACCCGCAGTTGTAGTAAACGTTGTTTCAATTTATAAAATATGACTACTAGTTTTTTCATCACGTTTTTTTCATTTTTCTCACGCCCTGTTTGAACATCTGTTAGTAAATTGCGTATTTCTCCATTATTAAATTCACGCATAAACATTTGCCGAGCATTCTGATATTCTCCGTATTGTGATAATGGTGCAATATTATCCTTAGAATTCAACAGTTGTTTTTCTATATTACTGACTGCTTCGCCAAATGGAAGGTTATTATTTCTCTGACTTAAAATGTAGGTTTTTAAAATCTTAAATAATTTATTCAAATTTATTTTTTCTTCGTTGATATTTGGGTTGTTTACAAGATTGGCTAGATTTTTCCAAAGATCCGCTAGAGGGCAGGCTGGTTTCAAAGGGCTGTTACCACTTACAATTTTCTGATTATTCAAATTAGGACTTGCTTGAATATTATTATTTTTCTCAGTAACAAATATTTCCCATGACATAGGTTTTGCTGCAGTGACCTTTGAGCCCTTTTCATTGTTATCTAAATTCAACAGTATATTACTGATATGATCCTTTGTACCCATCAATTTATTTAAGCCTGCCTGTGACTTATCTAAATCGTCGTCTCCATTCTCTATATTGCTTGCAGGTGTGTTGATTGCATTAACACTGATATTAGCGTTTATGTCCTGTACAATTTTATTATTTGTTTCTGCTTCATAACGTAATGGTATAGCTTTAAGTTGATTAAAAGACACATTCTGCAAATAAGATTTAATATTAAATATTTTTGTGTTATCACAAGAACTGTACTGGTCTTCAGGTGCTACGAATTTAATCATCTTTTTATCTGTTATGAGAAATAACTTCACTGTTAGCCATGTAGGTTTCGTTACTGTATTTTCTTATTTCAGTTTAGGAGCTGAATATTAATAATTATCAACCGCTATTTTACCTTCAAAAAATTTAGCTGTTCTTTGTAATACAGAAATAGCAAACGAGTATGCAGTCCATCTAACGACCGCTGCCACTTATTAACGTCTGTAACAAACCCCAAATACGATTAAAGGTCTGCCTGAGGTTCTCGTCAGAAGGTTATTGTACCCAGAGGAATAAATGAAATGCCTACTTAAAATGTTTACATCGATCACCGACCAATGTAAACTGCAATTCGCATTGCCAAACACTAACCCAATTTGCAACACGGCAGCGCTTAATACTGCTGTCATGAGACAAAAATAGGTGTGGTGTTGGTACGTAGTCGAACTGCGAAAGGTTATAACTTAAAGAAGAAGTAGTTTGTCTTTACCTGTTCGGCAATCAATTTTCTAAACAATTTGATATCTAACTTGTCTATATGTTTCCGGAGATTGTTGTATATTTTTCTAAAATTAGGCCTCGTGCTAATCACTGAATCCCAGTGGAGTTTTAGATAATCGATAAAACTCGATAGAATACTCTTGAATTTTTTGTATTGTAGCAACGTATTCGACCCGCGAAAAATGGCAACATCTTGAGGATTTTGGTTAATATATATTTGCACGAATTGATCTATGATATAATTGCAAAAAGATTGCTCTTTGAATTCGTATCTACTAGGAATATTCTTGGAAGGATCTTTCAATTTTTGAAGTAAAGTCCGTAGAATATATAAACTGGGATAATCACTTCCAAATGCCTGCGATTTACCTAAATCTTCGATCTCTATGCCTTTGTTTTGACTGAGTTTTGTGTTTTGCAAATCATCGGTTTGACTGCTATAGCTTTGATCAATATCATATGATATTGGCCCATATTCATTCAAATTCCATTTTAAAATGCCGCTATAAGGAACGGCAAATCCAAGTGGGTAGTAGGTACTATCGCGATAATTTCCATCATCTGGTAAATATTCGTTTTTTGGACTCTGAAAATTACAAATAATTTACCCCACTTTCTGCATAAAATAAGGCATAATTTGTAAAGTCTTATTTTATGCAAAAAGTGTGGTAACAGTGTCCTTATCGTTAGCGTTTACATTTAAGGAAGCAACTTCGACTAACAAATACAAAACAATAAAGATTTTGGAAATCATAAGTGTACTATAAAAAATACCGTGGACATGTCTAATCAACCCTAGATAACATTACAGTCTTTACTGAGGTCGACCATATACGCGTTACCACTCTTGACAACTAACTTGGAACGCCTCGGATAAGTATGACTCCCTTACCACACTCTTCCAAACAAAATACAGCAACGCCTAACACTGCTGTTATTAGGCAGAAGAAGTATGGCGGTGACGTCTTTGGAGTTATTACGAACGGAACCTTCAAGTATTCCTAAATAACTCACCCATAGTGGCTGATCAAACCCCTGGACCTGTCTCGCATTTACTAAAATCACGTAGAACACTGATATAGAAATTATCGCCTTCATGATCAGAGAAATTTAACACTGAGTACGTGCATATATATCAGTATAAATGGTCCGTGAAAAATCAGTTAAACTACATAATATGAAATATATTGGCGTGTAATGGTATGTTTTAATTATAGTAAATGTTCACGTTGAAATCAATTATTTATTTAATAACTATAATTTAAATTCAATTTATTTTGTATTGAAATGGCGTGCGTTTTAATTATACTTTCTTTATTAAATTTCAGGTTCTCGATGTTAGAGTTTCAGGAATTAAATAACTAGTACCATCATCGTAAGGTAGACCCTAATCAAAGGTCAAGAGTGTCTATGGCAAGATTGACGTTTACGCCTCAAAATTTAAAAATGAAGGTTAAAATATTGGCGCCTTTTTCGCAGATTAATTTGAAACACTAACATAATACATTGTGCACCACGTTAAAAAATCTCCAAAAGTATGTTTTGTAAGAGATTTTCTAAAGATCAAACTAGAAATTGTATTAATAACAGTGCAGTATACACTTGTTAAATTAATTTTATAGTTCACTATATTTACTGTATTCTTCAAATATCTAAATCGCTAGTGGCCATTTTGACAGTATTACTAATGAAAAACTTTTTAATTTGTTTAGAAAAACCTATGTAATTACATGCCTAATGTTTTAGTAAAATTCTTGAAATTGTGAAATCTATTTACGCAGCTGTAGGGCAGTAATAATTTTACACAAATTTAGAAAATAAAACAATAAAAAACATTATAGCATATAATTATATTTACATACATTTTGTAATTACATAAACATTGCACATATACATTTAAAACGAAAACAAACTTTTCAACAGATGGCGCTAATTTCAATAATATCGAAGATTTATTATACGTTCACATAATTAGTGACTTAACTATACGTTTACATACTTTTTAAGTAGCAAAAAACATAAAATACAAAAACACGACACAATTGAAAAAACAAAAGTATTAACAATAATTGACTTTCTTGGATCTTACGAATAATTTCGAAGTTTACATTCTTTTTTCATAGATGTTTTTTCACTACTATGTTTTAAAAAAAAACAATTACATATTTATTACTTTAATATATACTTCCGATTGGTATATGTTTTTTAATAAAAAAATATTTTGGAATAAAACCTCAGTCCATATACTAACCAAATTAGATGAACACTAGAGATAATACCTCTCTATACGTATGTTTTACAAATTTCTAACTTATCTATTAAAAATCAGTATGTTAGGTTTGAAGGGTGTGGTAAAGCACATACACTTACACGAGGCATTCCAAATTAGTCCTAGAGGTAGCAATGCATCTATAATCAACTTCCGACATCTTTATGTCGTTGATTATAACTATTTAATTTTTACATATATATTTTTTTGATTTCCAGTTTAAATAATAAAATGGCCTATTAAACTTATAGAGCAGTAAACGAGAAAACTTAATCCAACTAAGAATTTATAAGTGTTCCTGTGGGTACATGCCCCTATACAAAATAAATACATACTATATATTATGATTTTTCTTTTAGAGATCTATATGAAGTTTATTAGGCACATTGTTACCACTGCGAACTAAGCCGGAATGCCTCATGTCACGACGAAACTCCTAATTTGGGGGAAAACCAAATTCCACCGCTCTTCCACTGTTAACAGACAGCCTTAACAACTTTCGTGTCAAAGATTTCTATCCAATAGCCGTCAGGATCTTGGATGAAGGCGAGACCCTTCATCTTGCCGTCTTCTGGGCGCTTGATAAACTTCACACCGTGCTGCTCGAACCTAAAATTGAAAATTTTACATTATATTCTATTTAAAGGTGGTAAACCCTTAGTAGTTCGACTCCGGCGGCACCACCGCCACACTTATTTCTGCCTAGTAACAACAGTTTTAAGCGCTGCTGTCTTCTGGTTTGAAGGGTGTGATAAAGGAGATAAGCGAGGCATATCAACTTGGTCCTCAGGGGTAGCAATGCATGGTGTGGTTGACTTCAGTTAGTATTCTAGTCTTATCTGGGGTGGATCACAGGTCTCCATGGGCGGCAGTTGCCACTTACCATCAGGGGGACTGCATGCTCGTTTGCTACTCCATTATATAAAAAAAAAATGTTTAGT
>DWRA01005208.1:0-10101 GCA_018250295.1 Spathilepia clonius
GGATCACAAATGTCCATGGGCGGCAGTTGCCACTTACCATCAGGTGGACTGCATGCTCGTTTGTTACTCATCATATATATAAAAACTTATATATACAATATGAGATACAAATCACTAAATAAAATATAATCACTGAGACACTGTGGAATAAAGTACCCAAAAACACCGCGAACCACTGTTGTGCCGGCTTCAGCGCTCGTTAGCCGTACGCAGTTAATGGCGTCTAAGCTTTCGAACTCTTACTATAGTATTATTTTATAAAAGCATATAAATTAATTTCAGTTTGTTTCCAAACCAAAATTAATTGTTGAAAATAAATATGATCAAACTAATTATTACGAACCGTATTACTCACTCGCACTTACATAGTCTAAAAACATCCAGTAGCGATTCCAACAGGTAAAAACAAAATGTTTTTAACTATAATATAAAACCGACTGCCATGTTAATCAAGTATAAAAAAATATTTAAATAAATGTTGGTTTAGTACTTAGTTGTAAAGTCGGCGCTCAACCTACTTTCCGCCGGATCACGACGTGAAACGATGAAATTATTTTTTACTTTTGAGGAACTTGGAGGTCGTTTTTATTTTTTGTACAAATATTTTAATTTTTAACGCTTTTTAGTGATAAAATACTAATCATTATATAATAGAATTGGATTGATTTTGCTTAGATAAAGTAAATAAACATTTATCTTTTCAAAGGCAGTTCCAAATTCTACATTTTGCGAATACTAGTCAGGTCTTTAAAGTGAACATTTTACAAAGCCTTATAAACAAGGCTTAGTTACCAATTAAAGTATAAATAATAATTTATCAATATGCGAAAGTTGACTAAACAAATATTGTTTAAAGTAAATTAAATAAAAAGGCACAAAAATATATATATATATATTTTGATAAATTTAAAAAACCTAAGCAGTCTTTTCTGTGTTCCTCTTTTTATAGTCCCTGTGGATGAAATGTTACGTGGCGCTTTGTCGAAATAAACGCGTAAGCGCTGTGATTTCAGTGGATGTATCCTTTCGGTTGCCAACACATTTCATCTGTGTAGCAAAACTAGTGATGCGGTTTTGTATGATAGATTAGACAGTATTATTTTGTTTCAGCCCTGCAACCAAGTATAGCTGTAAGTTACCTAAAATGCCTATTAAGTCTCTCTAGTACTTTAGTACACAGTATCTGGATGGGAAATTTATGAAGTTGGAGCATTATACTTCAGAGAATCACAACTTTACTTTTAATTTGAATTTAATTACTGCGACAGTTTTTTTCATATTAAAGTGATGCCGTGTCTACGCCCTACCGCAGCGCCATCTAACGCTGTATCACTGAAAGACGTCGTGAACATGTCACAACGTTACTTCATACATTTCGTGCCATGATGTACAGATGGCGCTGGATACATTATTTAAACCATTCTAAAATAAATTGTTACAATAATGTACAGTTAAAATGAGTGACGTTGAGGAAACTCTGTGCCAAGGAAATGGGGGCTAGTAAGATACATAAAGGAGTAAATGCTTTATGTACTCTGTATGATTGCACTGCGGCGGCACTCCTGTAACACATTTTGAAAGGTTGTAGAGCCGGAACGATTCTGTGTAGGAAATATCACCGCGACATACATTTCCTATAAAGCTGTTTTGTGTTTCAGTGGATGCCGGCTGACCTTCATGTGAGGCGACCATCTTAGACCTCGGGAGTGATAATACATCCGTGACTAGCTTTTTATAGAACCTGGTTTATATGAAGTTAGTTACAGATGTCCATATGCAGTGACCGCTTACCATCAGGTGGACTGAAGGCTTGCTTCCTACTCTAATTTTATGGATAAAAAAATATTTATCGTACATAGCTGGTGGATTGTCAATAGATTCGAAACATAAAAAAATATTTGTTTTAAATTAAACTTCAAATAATTTATTCAAATGAAACCTCAGCGGCAGCAACGCATTGTTGACCGACCGGCGATATTCTTATAATATTTAGGGTGTTTGCACAGAAGATATCACTTTATATACGATGTTTTACGTATACTTTTATAAAGACAGAGAGGTGTTATAAAGTTGTCAGGGAACACTGTAACTCTAATAATAATCTCCCGGACGTAGCATTAAGCAGGTATTTAATGTGCAGTGATAATGATTGATGTTGATAACAATTTAATCACTGTCGTATGTATGGAATCAACGCTATATCTGCAATGTGATTGAAAACCCTTGTCATTCAGATTTGCGCCAGATTACGATATCAAGGTTGAATATTAGCGATCTTATCAACAGCATTTTTGCATTGTATGGAAGTAGCCAATAGGCTTGGAGTCCCTCAGGTAAATACCGCCGCCGCATGGATTTGTAGGAGTCTCCATAATCCAAATAATCTGCAAAATAGTTGTCGGTAAATTATTGATGTTAAAAAATAGTGTAAAGAATGTATTTACTTAATTTTAAAAAAATGTAAATGATAGCATTTTTTTCATAAGAAAGCAAAATATAGACACACATGCTTCTAATTAATTACGTCAAGATGTCAGAAGACAATACGAAAATTCTCAAACACGATAAGATGCGGATATCAGAGACTGTTTCATGTTTAATAATTTGAGAATTATGTTACGGTTTATAAATTTTGTAATTTCACGAAGGATTTTTAAGTGCTTATTTGTCTACAGATTGATAGGAACATGACGACGCATTCCGGCTTAGTTCTCGAAGGCAGCCAAAACACATGTGTGATCTACTACAAGTAGTGTTCCACTTTTAACAATTCAAGGCGGTACGCCACATAGCCATCGCCAGTATTAGCTTTTATGGACACAAGAAAGAGCAATCATTTAAATACTGATTAAGGTATAGGTCAATAAGACTGCGTTGATTAGATAAATATTTTTAATATAAAATTTTAATTTGCACAATAACGCTAATAATGCTTTCTACACTTATAGCTGCGTGATAGGTTGTTTCCTGTGATGTCGACGTAACGGTGGGCACGCACGAGGCCAAATATACAAACACAGAACAACAAAAATGTATCATTAAGATATTTTATTTATTTAATAAGTTTGTGTACACAGACAATAAAAAGCGAACAAGCAATATAGAAATACAGTACAGATAGGTATATGTCTGGTCGGCAGTCAAATCCAGATCCCTCCGCAGTCGGACTGTTACGGTTTCTGTCACCGTACCAGCCGTCCGTCGGCTGTCAATATACAATAATAATCATCATCTTTTTCGATACTTTTTATTGAATAAATAAATATTACTCAACTATAAAAATGTTTAACATCTTAAAATTATACACATTTATTGTAGATTTAATTTGTAATTAATATGAATTAACGAAACGGTTGACAAAATTATATATTATTTATTACGAGCGGTGAAAGATATGAGTATAGTCATTTCTATGCTGTTCACTTCTTGTGAATTCCCATGAATCTGTGCAGACTGTAGACTGATACTAGTTTATTAAAAGTTTTCGACCAGTCTTGTTTAGTTACAGCAGCAGGTGTTCGCTTCATAGTCCCAATGCAACAAACTTTACATATCTTTATAAATAAACTTAATCTAAATAACTGGATTCGTTTACATATTTACATTAACAACTATTACTTAAACGTAAATAAAACTATTATCGACAAAAGAAAGATCAATAAAACAGAAATGATTATAACGATCACCGTAGTGAGTAATTATATTATGTTACGCTGTTACTCGACACTGCTGAAGATTGAGGGTGTGACATATTATTATTATGTTGTTTTTATAATGGCACTCGTAACATGTAATTAATAAAGTTTAGTTAACATTTAAGAGTTTTCATGACGACATTACCATTTGGCGACTTAGACTATCGTGTTGAAGAGATTGCTTAAATCTCGTTGTTAAAGTATTATTGTTCCCCAGTTGGGAACGGGTCTCCTCTCGTAGCGAGACGGAGTTAGGCTATAGTCCACCGCGTTAGCTAAGTTCTTATATACACATAATTTTGAAAAATTAAGGGTGCGTATACGGGATTTGAACTCCGAACCCCTCGATTGAGAGGCCAAGTTTAAACGACTAGGCTATCAGTGTAGGCTTAGATCTCAAACGAGAAGTTTTAAAAAAAATACGCTTTATACACTCATAGCCCCACAGTAGGAGTAGGTAATCCTGTGTCGTGGGTGCCAAGGACACATACAAAGACGAATACACAAACACCCAGACCCAGAACAGAAATCTAAATTCATCATTCAGATTTCAGTCTGATCGGGGATCGAACCCGGAACCCATTGCGTGTCAGACCGGTATGGTGACCGCTCCGCCACGCGGGTTGTCGCGTAGGTATGTAGGTGACTTTGAAATCAAACCACAAGAGGTCCTTCCAACATCAATATTGTTCACAAATAAAACGCAATAAAACGTAAGGAGGTGAAAATGCAACAGAAATGTCTGGAATGCTTGCGGTTCTAAGCAAAGAACTTATATTAAGTTCTTGTTAGAAGATTGCATTTCAAAACGTTTTCTTATTACTTCGTACTTTTCTCGCAGCATTCTTTCTTATAAAAGCTCATCATTTCAATTCATATTTCAAAGAATTTTACAACATTGACATACCTTTGAATAGTAAATTCAGAGTTTACTATTCGAAACAGCAGCGCTCAACATTATTATTAGGTAGAAATAAGTGTAGCGGTGGTTCCTCAAGAGTCAAACCACAAAGATTGCTTCTACTATTGCCAAAGTACACAGTTCTGATGTTGTCAGAGGTATAACGTGCGGTTTAAAAACATCTTAAAGTTTTTTTATATATTTTACCTAACAATAAGGCAGACGGGCTACCTGATGGACAGTAGTCACCGTCGCCTATAGTTATTTGCATCACCAGAAGCCAATGCATTGCCGGCTTTGGAGCAGAGCTCAAAATATTACGATCTTAAAGATTTTGGCTCATAGCTCGTTCTTTCTTTAACCAATCCTCCCTTTCCAGCCTCCCCTATATGTAGGAATAGGCCTATGCTCAGACACAAAAACGTGTGTGACAGAAAAAAGTCCACTGAGAGCTTTCAGATTTAATCGGTCACTCTATAAACGCACCTCACTCACAAGTAAAAACTGTTTACGCGCTATCTTGCTCAGTTCCTGGATGCAGTGTGATACAACACGTTTTCAATGAATATTCATGGCTGCTACCGTTACGCCCTAATGACCTAGAAGGATATGCTAGTACCAGTCGCCCTAAACAAGAACTTTAATGTCAAAGGACTCTAACAAAAGAGCATATATTTATGTAGAGGCCGCTTTTAAAAATCAACCTATGCAATATTTGTCCACCTAAGATCGACATCTAGCAATATCTAATAAGTAAAAATTGAGATATATTGATTTTTAATAGGCAAAAAGTTGAATGGATCGATTTATTAGTAACAGACACAGATAAGATACATTTTTTTAAATTAGGTAAGTCAGTATTTGAAATTAATTATCAATTGCTTTAACAAAGGAAAACATCCTGAGGATACCTACATGCCTATATGTTATTTAATTTCTCGATGAAGTTCTTAAGTATGCGACTAACAAACCCGCACTTAGCCAGCGTGGTATTAGCAGCCTAAGCATGGCTAAGGAGTTTAAACCGTTTAATTACAACAAGAGCTCAACCACTTATGATAAGCGAGACTTATTCTTACCTAGTAGTGATAACTGAATATAGAAAAATATAACCACAAAAATTTTAAACCTACTTTACCAAAACCGTACTATAATTGTTTGAATAATTTCTATTAGAATAATTGCTCAAGGCCTTATGAAAGTAAATCGCAACTGCTCTGTTCCGATTACATCATTTAAAAATTGATTCGTGAACCAATTCGCGTTCTAATTGCGAATATGCACGCTAAGACAAAAGCTAACGATCATTTATTGCACACTGCCGGTCTGCCACAGATAAAAAAGGACACATATTAACAAATACATTGTCTATGATCATTGGTTAATCTTAATAAAATATATGAGCTACCCAATCGTTCGAATTAATCATTGCTTGTAATCTATTATTGGCGAATAATTTCTTTACTTATTACTTTTTGTCGAGCGGTTTGTATAATATTAATTGGTTTGGCTATGATATAGCATGTACAATATGTCGATATGAATATTAAGAAACATTTTGCTTTTTATTCTAGCTTCAAATTATCGCCTTTTAAAAGACTACGCAATTGAGCAAATCTATCGTTCATAAATACATGGATTGAACATAAAAAGGGTTTTTATGTTTTATTATCGTGTAAATATGCATGCAACAGTCATTTGAAACAACATAAAGGTTTAATTTTTTTTTTTTATTTTACAGTAAAAGAAAATCAATACTTACTTATGTATTGATTTTCTTTTACTTATTCGTAATATTAATAATTATATCTTACTTATTCGTAAGTTTTACACATATTGCCCATAATCTGCCCATAAAGCACGCAGATCTGTTAGTATCATCAGAGTTACACCCGTTACATCTTCTAGGTTAAACGTAGGGTCTATGACTCGACGGTATCGAGTCGGCAGGTCAAATACTAATGCCCATGTTCATTTAGGTTAAATAGTTCACAGTATCCGATATATTTTTTGCATATTAGCGGTAAATAGACAGTGTAACATAATTTCTTGTGTTATTTTTATTAGTTTTTCAACTGTATGTTGTATTATAAATAGTAAAGTGGGATGAAATTCGAGCTCTCAAGTTATGGCTTCGTGGTTCAAGTTTAAGGATGCATTTCTGATTTTTCAACGCTACATGCGCATTAGAAATTATTAATATGCTTTAAGGATAAAGGTAACTATAAAGAAACCATCGTAGGTTTAATGGTTCACTAAAATTTTCAAAGTTACGTAAAGTCGTCTTCTTGGGTAGTGCGCTGAAACGTGCCTATGAAAGAAGGCTCAAAATTAACATTCTACGAAGAAATATTATTTCTACTGTCTTTTCTACTTTCTAAACATAATAATATACTTATTTTCAGAATGTAAGAAGGCAAAGACTATATCAGATAGTTTGTGCAAATATTTAATAGCAATTCTAATCAAAGTATATAGCAGCGTTGCTTATCAAGTATAAATATATAAAAAATATTATCACCGCGTTCTTAGCGTTGTACCTACTGATGTGCAATGTCTCCTATGAATATGAGAAGGGTTTAGGCAAACACGACAACGCTAGCTAAGACTACACGCATCATTAAGAACTTAAGAATATTTATAGAAAACAAAACAGAAAAATGCTATTTATTGTTAACATTGCTTTACTACTATTTTAAAGTCTATAATACCTCACTGAAGCGCAAGTTCAAGTTCAAGATTAGATGATTGTTACTAAGAAAGAAGACCTATACACTGACCTTGTTATTGTTATAAGAAGCTGGCTTATTTTAATGTAATATTTTTTATATTATCTATAATACTTTCTTTTTTTATTGCAATAAGTAGTGTGGCGATGGAACGGATCAACTACAAACTTATGCGGATCTATATCCGCATATCAATGGTTAAAATTATTCAACCATTAATTCATATTATGGTTAGTATTAATTACTAACCATAAATGTTTAGTGTTTCTGCGAAACTCCTAAAGTACTTTCTAGTTTATTTAGTCCATGATAATTTATAGTCATTTGTCAGATTCATATCCGTGTATGTCATCAGTTTACATCAATTTATCAGACTTATGTTCTGCTATGTAAGAACCATTAAATGAACATGAAAAAAATGCAGCACGCAAGTTATACGCACGAACACGCCATTTTAATTTAAATAAGTAACGCACAGAGTATAAAAAGTAAACATGCATGAGTGGATAAAGGAAACGAACACCTTAGAATCGAGCACAGATCTTTAAAGACACGCAACATTAAACCCTATTTTCTTACATGGAAGAACAAATTAACTTTTAAACAATTTGTATCGCCGTCGGTAGCAAATGTTTGCCTTTCTCGTGGTATCGTTAATCATTTCTACAAACAGTGTGTGGGGTAGGTAGGTATCGCGAAAGAAAGTGGGTGACTCGCTTTTGTAACAAAGACTCATTGAACGCCCTTCGTAACAGTTTAACCAATGTAAATAGGATTAAAGTTATATACATTAATTTAACACTATGTTTACCTATAACATCAATGTTTTTAATCACCTGGTTGAAATTAGGATTTGCCTTATCAAGATTTTCTAATCTAACAATTACGAAATTACTGTAATCCTAATTTAATTGCTTAAATACCAGTGTAATTATCTTCTCGCAATATACTACAATTATAATTTTTAAATGCGGATTGAAATCGAAAATTGACCTAACAAGACTTTAATTGGTACGTCTAACATTTAACTTATCATTTACTAAATTGAATTATTTCTCATTAATTAATGATATATACTTGAACGTGCTAAACATAGGTGTAGTCAGTTATTGTTGTACAATTTTTAAAACGTGAAAATAAAGTTTAACTTTGTGTCGACTATCGAATAATTTGAGTAAACTTTACAAAACTTTGTATTATACCGTTTTTCTTTACTTGTCTTATCTTGTATGTTTACAATGATTTCTGAGATATCTTTATCATAATGAGAGTCGTTAACTATTTGAAACTGTGACATTATATTAGTTTCATGGTAAAGGTATTTATTTGATAAATACCGACACTAAATTTCCTTTAAATCTGCGAATAGTTTACAAAATAAGATAAATGTTAAAAGCTTAGTGAGCCGATAAGCCTCTTGCGGGCATCACTAGCCCGGTCATTCGTTCGTGTCATTTGGTCAACGCCATTCGATTCAACTCGTTGACTTATTGCTCGCTCGCCTCGTTCTCGTTCGTCGTTCAGTTCTCGGTCCCCCAGTCGCGAGTGATAAGCGCTCAGTGTTGGTTGTGTGCGTGACGTAATAAACTCCCGCGTAAAACACGTTAATTGGATACAACGTGATTATTAAAAACCTTAGATTGTTGTGTGTTATATAAGTGGATTTGTTTTGTGTTAAACGGGCATGTGTGTGTGAAACTAGTTATTTTATTTTCTGTGAGCCCCATTTGGATTTTTCTCTGCCGAGGTTTTTGTGGTAAGTCAAAAGATCAGAGATCATTCTTTTTTTGACCATACGTTCAGGGTCCGCTGTTTGATTAATAAACTTCCTTTATAGGGCAAAAAAAGATATAAGCTATTAAGTTTTTATTTTACGTTATACGTAGATACGACTTGAAAATGTAAGTATTCAATTATTGTTTTTATGGACGGAAAATTTTCAATACGCAAATTAATTTTAGTATGTAAATATGAAAGTACCTCCCTTAGATCTTTTTTATACTTAACGTTCTTACCACTAATATCCTAATTAGAATACGCTTTTATTTTATACTATGTTTGTGGCAAGAACTTGATATTCAATGACATAAATAATAGTTTCTAACACAAAACAAATACCAAAAATGGAACTTCCAAAAAGGAGGAGGCCTTTTTAGAAGTCAGTTAAAACATACCAATTTTTAGGTATCGTCCTATAGTTTTAACTGTTTTCACAGGAATCCAGTTTTTTAAAGTGTTAAAGTATTTAATATATCAAGGATATCCATAGAGATATGCCTGCAGAGACTTATAATAGTTTAAACTTACGTACAGTTACAAAATTCTCATCAATCTTTCGTCTACTACCAAAATTAGCACATAGAGAAAAAGTGGTATGTCGCAAGCATTTATATTATTTGCCTAGAAAAAAGTAGTATTTCGAAATAACACTTCAGTATTATATTGTTATACAAATACTTGGCACAGTGTCACAATTACGTGACTATAGAATGGATATTTTTATCATTATCACAAAAGCAATCGTTTCATAATTTATCTACCTACCTACTTTTATTAACAAACAATTACAGGTGTACACATGACCTAATGGGATTACATACGAATAACCTTAATATGTATATTTTTCATTTAATATTAGAATTATATTATTATGACATATATTGGAATTAGAAGGAAATGATATGATAGGATATGACACGAATCATCATCGTCAACCCATTACTGTCCCACTGCTGGGCACGGGTCTCCTCTCAGAGTGAGAGGGGTTAGGCCATAG
>DWRA01005209.1:0-10101 GCA_018250295.1 Spathilepia clonius
ATGTGAAACATCTTTTGGCGCGGGTATAAACCGGATCGTTCGCGTGACGACGGGTCGCCACGCTATACTAAGGTATATAGTCTATGTGTGAATGTACGATGTGGCGACCGGTGCTGACGTGTCGACATGCGCAACCGACTATACAACTAATGTCACCATTTTCTGTAATAAATTTGTAATACTTCATTTTATTCAATATGCTATAATTTGTTCCTGTAGTTATACTGTCTTTTATGTTTATTATTTGTACGACCATGTTTCACAACTGCTAGGCGTCCCGTGACACTTCATTTTATTTTTTCTTTCTATTAGTGATGTGTCTAACAATACATATCGTGTGAAAATATATATTAATATTTCTCTTTTCACAGGGCTTTTCTGAGGATCATCTGCGTGTGCTGCCCTCGGAAGCTGCGTCGGAAGTACCAACCACAATTAAGATTCAAACAGTCGCAGGTAAATTGAATTTTGACGAATTTGTGTTTCTTTCTTCATATATTACTTGTACATAAATTTCAATAGTTTGTTGTTAAGTCGTGTATTTGTTTTCGTTTCAATAATATTACAGTTAAATTTAATTTTAAAATTTTAATTTTAAAAATTTCAATTTCTCTAAATTTAATTTTAAATTTAGTGAAATTGAAATACTACTGTACATTCGAGATAGCAGTTCACATTCAGACACAATAAAATTTTAGATTCCATAGACATAATGTGGGTTTTTTAAACTTTCAACGATTTTAGTTAATTGTTGCTCTGACCGTTTTATGTCTAACACTAACTGGATAGATCCAGAGATTATCGTTCCAGATAAAGTATAGAGACAAAATTAGGAACAATTTTACTACTTGAGATTTTAATTTCCTTTTTTTAATTTAAGTTGTTGTAAATTGGTTGTTTTTCAGTGGCGCACAACCCGACGGTATTATTCGTCCAGTGAACTACAGGCCATCAGGCAAAACTCCTGCGAACAGACATACATATAGCGTCTCTATTACTAAATCTTCCCAAGTGCCTTTAAATCTAAACTCAATAAAATCAGAAATCCTAGTCAAAAACGTTAGTCCACTACCGTTTAAATCTGAACAGAGGTATGTGATCTTTGACCTGCTCACTCTTGCACCTCTGATAAAACCTTTTCAAATGTCACTTCTCAAATTGCATTGTCCTGCACTTGGTATTCTATATCCCAGACGCAACACCAACTAAGCTTTCTATTCATTAATCAAACCTGTGATCCACTGGTGTCACCTTTCCGACCATGCATGTATGATGGAAATTGATAAGCAAATTGTTTGAAATATTTTTTCTAAACCTGTATAAACGACTATTGGGTGCATTTATAACGAAGCCGCTTCTCGTTGCTTACAGCTTGCACGTAATCATCTCATAAGTTCGGAATCAAGTCTGTAATTTCTTGTGATTTTCGTCTTAGAATCATTCTGTAGGTGAGACAAACGACTATTTGCGTTGACGATCATCGAAAACTATCACTTCTGTAGAAGCTCACTTTTGCTCATCAATTACGTTCCTGAGGTGGTATTTATTAGCAACAAAGCAGTAATAGGCTGGTGGTTGATAACAGCTTTTGAGTTGAGGGATCCGAGCATCATACCTCCGGCATTTGATATCGAAGTTTTGTGATTATTAAAATATTATTCATTTTTTGCTTACCAAAGAGTTTGACGACTTCTACTGCAATTTGTATTTTGATCTTTGGTAGGCGAAAAATTGGATTAATGAAGACCGTTAGCTTCTTAATTTATACTGATACGAGTTTGCGTAAACAGTTATGTACTTTTCCGTTTTAATTGGTCATGACAATCATACAAAAGAAAACCTTTTCTGTTACAATTCGATGTGCTACCTCTATTACAGAAGTACAGAAAAAAGGCCTCATTTTCTTGTCTCCATATAAATTGGACCTACTTATGCAAACAGGAACCAATTGACAAATATGCCAAAACATTACACATGTTGATAATTTTCAACAATATTATATTTATATACGTAGAACAAATCATTTTGTGCAATATTATAAGTAGATTTTATTAAAAATAACCTGAAATTTTAAAGTATGCAAAATTTTGACAAAAGTGGCTTTTTCTCAAAACTGTTGTTATGTGGATTGGTTCCTGTTTGCATAAGTAGGGCCAATTAATGATTCGTTTATCTTTAGACTTCAACATAGACTAACTTTCTCTAAAATTATTAAATCTATATTAAAATTTATAAAGGTCAGTCTGTAATCTAAGATCGTATATGTTGTCTAAGACTCGTCACAGAAATATTAAAATAACTGTGCTAGAATAGGCATTGATAGGAATTTGAAACGCTAGAAGTAGTGGTTAGCTAAATAGAAAGACACAAGTGAACCCTAGAAATGGACTGCGACTCGTAAAAACAGTACATTGTTATCTTATCTGCTTAAAGTAATTAGTACGGAGAGGGTATGTAATAGTCTATTAATAATTTATAATTTTACTGAACGCTTTATTAACGATCAATAAACTGAAAGTTCAACAGGGAGGGGTGGTAATTAGTACCCTATAAAGCCATTGACGTGTCAATTAGCAATGGCAGTTTACAATCAGTTATTATTAAGCTTATTCTGTTTTGTTAAAAGGTGTTTAATGTACATACATATTGTTTATTGGTTAGTTAGAGGATTAATTTATAAGATATGTGTTGCGTCTATTATGTTCGTGCTGGTGTTTTTTAAAGTTAGTTTCATTTTTTGTTAGTTAGTGATTTTTACTGGGTAATCTTCGTTTTTTGTCGACTTATTTCCAAAGAATGATATTTGGAATGTAGCAAATAAATTACTAATAATAACAATTCCTCAAATATACCTAAACTGATGTGACTAAACGTAACTTACTCGTGTGTAAAGTAGACGTAGATGTAATACGTGATTTAGATTTAGACGTAATACGTAACGTAAACGTGGCCGTAAACGTACGTGACGTAATTTCTAGTGCAGGCGAAAGAATCCACATCCAATACGAAGCTCTTCACGTCATCCCGCCATTAAGTCGGGATGGTGAAACCGATCAATTATTTTTCGTTCCGTAAAAAGACAGCAACAGCTCGGATATTAAAAGACAGTACCTATAGAATCCGCAACCAGAATCCTGTACAACAGACGCAGCTATCATCGACCAAATTAATAAAAAAAAATATTAATGACTAATTACAATTCCTCAAGTATACCTAAACTGATGTGACTAAACGTAACTAACTCGTGTGTAAAGTAGACGTAGACGTAATACGTAACTTAGACTTTTTTTTATTTGTCGGAGTAGCAAACGAGCATGCAGTCCATCTGACGGTAAGTGGTAACTGCCGCCCATGAAATTTGTGGTCCACCTCAGATAAGACTAGAATCCCAACTGAAGTGTACTACGGACGCGTTGCTACCCCTGAGGACTAAGTTGAAATGCCTCGTTAAGTTTATCACCCTTACCACACGCGTCAAACCAGAAGACAGCAGCGCTTAACACTTCTGTTATTAAGTAGAAATAAGTGTGGCGGTGATGCCGCCGGAATCGAACTACAAAAGGTTCTACTACATTTAATTACGATATATGATATAAATTATATATAATATAAATTTGTAATGCTCCTTAAATGTGTCCCTGCATTGTGATTTCTCGGTTTTCTGCTCTATCAAGACAAGTATACAAACCCGTTAATACAAAACACATAGAATTTGACTAAGCTCCCTCGTCACTTGGGTGATCACATCATATAATATAAAAGTAACATTTTTTTATTAATCTATTACTTTGTTTATTTATTTATTTAATTATATTTATTTTTGTTCATTTTATAGTTCATTTTTCTTTAATTTAGTTTATTTGTAAATATTGTATATATTTTAATTGTATTTTATAAATAGAAATTCTTAAAGTTTCAATAATATAAATATGTATTATATAAATATGTTGTAATTTTTCGCAGGAAAAAGATTGCAACGGTTTCGGTATTAAACGATCGTTGGGCAGAGACGGATGCAGCTTCCACGAAATGCCCGATATTTCTCTATGTCCGTATAAAAGCTCCTACATCGCTTTCGCTTTGAACCTAGGCAATTTGTAAGTAAAGTTCTTTGTTAACATACGATTGAAAGTAAACCTCGGAAGTCTTGGATATAGACAAGATCATCTAGAAACTAAATTACATCGTAATCGTGGAATTGTTTCTGAGAAATCGATCATTAGGTAAGTGTATAATGTACAAATTAGGTCATGATTACTCATAAACAAAAGTAGTTTAAGTTATTGCTCATAAATCAGTTACCTGGCAGTGAAATTCCAGTGAAAATTGATTCAGCCATTTCGGAGATTACGGAACATACAAACAGACAAAGAAAAATAATAATAGTATTTTTTTATTTAATTGATGGAGTAGCAAACGAGCTTGCAGTCCACCTGATGGTAAGTGGCATCTGCCGCCTATGGATCTGTAATCTACCCCAGATAAGACTAGAATCCTACCGGAGGTCGACCACAGATGCGTTAGTACCCCTAAGGACTAAGTTGGAATGCCTTGACAAGTAAGTCTCCCTTACCAAACCCTTCATACCAGAAGACAGCAGTGCTTAACACTGCTGTTATTAGGCAGAAATAGGTGTGGGTTCTGCCACCTTAACTATTCGAATTAATACACTATTTGAATAGTTCCCACAAAAAAAAAGAATCTATTTAGTGGCTTCATTCGTATTGCCTAAATTAATTCCTTTTTTTGTTAATCCTGCGAAGATAAAGTTGTAGGTATACATTAAGACGAAGTAGTACTAACATGCATGCATGAAATATGCATGATAGCGGTCGGTGTAGCGGATGTACGGAGAAATAGCACGTGTTTGGAATAACAGGTATTCTAGTATTTTATATACTCGTTCCTAAATGTGTTTAAGATTTCTGGAAATTCGCAAAGCTAAACACCTGCGCTCATAGATAACTAAAAGTATTTACAACACGTTCCTAGTATTTTACTGGACCATTCCGGTAATTTCAAAGTTTTTATAACGAGTAGACATATGTATTACATCTGTTTAACAAAGAAATACTAAGAATATATTATTACTTTATATATTATACAAATAATATTAATACAAATACGAATTATTTGTACACAGACAGAATAGGTATATGCTGAGAATATTACGATAAATATGTTATAACGTTGGTCTTATCGCTAGACTAGTCTCTTCTAGGAAACATTACATAAGATGATAAAGTTACAGAAGAAAGCAGTAGACTTCAGACAGTTATGAACCGAGACGATCAATAAGAAATAGTGTTTACCTATCACCACAAAATCGGGCTTACAATTATTACTTGTTAGGTGACTGCAATAGATGTAGCAGGAAAATCTTGCTGCTTTGATTTGAATCGTTTAGTCGCGTCTATATAAATAGTTTTTACAAAAGAGAGAGAAAGACTTGTGACATAAAATTTCGGATTATTTATCTCAAAAATTTTAGAGATCCGTCCTCAAACTGGACAGGACACATTATAACTTTTACATTATGTTCCTTAAACGCTGGGTCTGTCTTTAACTTTAAAGTGCCTACTATATTTAACTCCCTGAAGTACACATCAAAGCGCTAAAAATACCTACTTTTTAAACGAACGCTAATTTACATACTGTTTTTTAAACAAAAGAATTACCCGGTTAACCTGTTTGTCCATGCAACGAGCTGATTTATTTTCTTGAATAATTCAAAAGTTGTTTAAAATGTGAACCGATGAGAGTGAGTTTGGCTTAGTACTCTTTGGAAAAAAACAAGATGTTACTTTGCACCACTATTTAGGATTAGGTCCCATCAAACTATTTTTTTTTATATGGTGGAATAACTAATGAGCATGCAATCCACCTTTATCTTCCTTATCACACCCTTCAAACTAGACTACAGTAGCGCTCAATACTGCTGTTATTAGGCAGAAATAAGTGTCGCGGTGGTACCGCCGGAGTCGAACTACAAAGGGTTCTACCTCTACCATCTTTAAAATTGAACGAAGCATACAAATTTGCTTATGAAGTCGCGGCCCAGAGACAAAAAAAATATTTGAGGCTGACTCTTAATATTGCTTAGTATTTAAAAATGGAGAGAAATTATAAGTATACTTAAATCATTGTAACAGTAAGAAGTTTTTATAACCTTACTAACGATCAATTCCATGCGATAAATCATTCCTTAGATTTCCTAACTTACGTCGATAATTCATAGATACGCGGACTTAAAATTTATAATTCGAGTTTCTCGAGTAATAAGACATGTAGGCAGTATAACATCGTATATAGGTACTTACACTGAATTGAAGAGATATGCGCGCCCCTGGCTGCCTTGGAACGACTGGAAAATAACAAAATTTCGTTTGAGCACTTTGGAGAATAAATTTACATTGTTTTCGTGTGTGGAGCGGGAAGAACACTAAATGGGTCACTGTATCGACGCTCGTTTCGAATCGTGTGCATTGCGAAACACCTCGTATAAATATTTAGCCCTAAGTAAATATTTAAAATGTGCACGAATGTGCTGACAGGCGACTGTTTCCAGAAACGAAATCTCGTATGTATGTTACGGGGATAAAAAAAGACAATTTAATATGCTTTGATCTTCTTTCATACCGTTGTTAACAGTTAGGGAACGTACGAAAACTGCACATAAAAAATCATGAAAATAAAATTCTAACTGAACACTTTACAGTAAAAACGAAGGTCCTACATATTGGGGTTAATAGTTACATTATACATAGGTACGTACAAAAACTGCACATAAAAATCATGAAAACAAAACTGATACAATAAAATTTCTAATAATAACCAAGGACCTAATTGAGGAAGCAAATAGAGTCAACAATTACATCAGTACTGAAGAAGGATCACGTTCTAGTTCTCATTCAGTTATTATCCAAAGAGACTAAGTTAAAATGTTTCGCATAAACTAGTAGAGTCTAGAAGCGTTCCAGATGTATGCATTTTTATACGATGGAAGTAGCAAACGAGCATGCCGTCCACCTGATGGTAAGTGGCTACTGCTGCCTATGGACAACTGTAATGAACCCCAGATAAGATGATTGACTTGAGGTCGACCACAAATGCGGTGCCTCAGGGCTGAGTTGGAACGCCTCGGATAAGTATGTCTCCCTATCCATACCCTTCAAACCAGAATACAGCAGCACTTAACACTGATGTTATAAGGCAAGATAGGTCTAGTTCTATCTGAGTCCAACTACAAGAGTCTAAAACCTTATATCGAGAAACTCCTGGAATAAATTTATAGTTTTGCACAAAACGCTGTCAGCAAATTGTATCCACAATCGAGCGCTCTCGTATACGATTCGCGAACGAAAAATGCAATTGGATCTGATCACTTAAAGTTCAAGCTTCGGAAAATGTAGTGGAGTTTGTTGAATGAGATTAATAGAATGCTTCCTTGATTGCTTTAGCATTTAAGGCTTTTGGATAAAGAGTTTTCTACTCTTCTATCGTTTGTAATTCTCTCGTCGATTAAGGTGAAAATTATCACTTTATATTTATTTCGTCAAAAGGATAATTGTTTAGCGTTAAATATAATAGCTTAAAAATATTTTTCTCTTACTTTGATAACATAAGGAGGACTTACAAAAGGACGACTTCCGTTTCTCTTGTTTGACATAACTTCCTTCTTAGAAGAAGGAATTTGAAAATTTCTCATCATTGATACAATTCCGCTATTCGTAGAAATAGGGGTTTCAAGAACGATTTCTTAACTCTGATTTAAGTTAGTTATTAGGAGGAGGAGTTCGAAGAAGGATTCAAATTCGTCAAGAGAAGGAACACTTTGAAAAGAGATTACTTCGATTTTGATATAACTTAGTCATTACAAGAAGAAGAATTGAAGATTATCATGTTTAATTTGTTCTTAGGAGTATATCGAAGAAAATTCAAATTCCTCACGAGAAGGTAGACTTTTAAGAGAGACTTAGACAAGAATAAGAATTTAGAAGTTTAATTTGTCACTACGAGGAGTGTGAAGGTATCCTCACCTTAGATATAAGCTCGTCATGGCTGGCCAGGTGCGCGCGGCAGTGTATGCAGCTGTATGTGCGGTGCGCCGGCGGCAGGTACGCCTGGAAGGTCTTGACGGGCGTGCGCGCGGCCGCGGCGCCGCCCTCGCCTGCCACCCCGCCACGGTTAGTCACCCCGTCACGCATGAGTGCCTGCTAGCTACCAACACACACCCCGTCAGCTGCTACCCCCGTCGACCGGCCCGCCCCCCCAACATAGTGGGGAACGTTTCCAGCCCTAAGTGCACTATTTTGTAAACTGCCAATGAGATTGCTCGATTGCTAGCCGTCTATTGCAAAGGACGGTAGTTTGAGGTTCTGTTTGAAGGTGTTTCTACGCGAAAATGATACCGGCTGCTCTCATTATTAGGAAAATAGATGTCTCATCTATTTAAAAAAATGTTTCGTAGATTTTAAGCACTGTAGTACACATATAATATAATGAATATAGTCGCAAATAGGTCTATATTCCATGTACTATATAATTTTACGGTCATAATATTGATGTTGGAACTCGTGAAAATATGTGCCTGGTCAGTAAATACAGTAAATAATAGACATTTCCTCAAGACTGTACTTTAATTGGTGACTTGACGAGTCAATCTCTATAGCACTTTTATTAGTATTTCTACCTTATCACACCCGTCAAATAAGGGCACAGCTTGTCCCGCTGTAGGTATAGGGCAGAAATAGGTGGCTAAGATAGTGCACGTAGGGCATCATAGTAACAGCACTCATGCGAAATACAAATAAATTGATCAATACAATTTAGGGAGGAATATAATATTATATATTATGTTGTGATATATAATATTAGTATATTAATCGGACAAATTACGATTGCGCATGTTAGTATATAGAATATGTGAGATTTTAATATATACAGAGATAAAGCGAGTGCATTTATAAAAAAAATGTAATTATAATATATTATGGAAATGATTTAAATTAGTGCTAGAAAGAACATTTAGAAATATAAAGAGTATGTTTACTAAACTAGGGGGCACGGCAGTGCGCCCGCCAAGTCGAACAAAACGCAAAATAAAATATTATGGAAATGATTTAAATTAGTGCTAGAAAGAACATTTATAAATATAAAAAGTATGTTTACTAAACTACACATTCAAATAGCAAAACATGAAAGACAGATTTTTAATATTGTAACAGCGTGGTGGTGTATGGTTTAATTCTTTCTCGGTTACAAATACGATAAATAACAATCAATGGGTCATATTTTTTTGAAGTAGCAAGCGAGCATGCAGTCCATCTGATGGTAAGTGGCCGCTGCCGCCCATAGCCGTCTTTAACCAACTCCATATAGAACGGGTGTTCTAACAGAGGCCGATTGCAGATACGTTGCCACTTTTGAGGACTAAGATGGTCACATCATATGTAACTTAGCCGGCATCCACATGGTGTGACCATTCCACCGAAGAAATTAGAAATAGAAATGACGGTGATACCTCCCAGTCGAACCATACTGATTCCACCACTACATACGTATTTATGTGTATATCTACATATGAGCTATATGCATCTAATCTAATCCGATATGATTTAATTAAATTTGGGTCGTCTGATTGCTCAATTAAAGTGCATTTGGTCGATACGCGTTGTTCGCGTTGACGTCATCGAATTCGCGGCTCGATTGTCGCAAATTGCCTAGTAAGGTAAGTGTCTCACTACCACTATGTAATAGATGCGATATCTTTACGTAATAATTAAAATAACACATTATGACTTATCAATTACTTAACTGTATATTTGTATAAAATTTAGTTTTTTATTTTTATAAAGTTGCAAATGAGCATGCTCCACCTAATGTTAAGTGGCAACTGGCGCCTATGGACATTTGTAAGAAACCCCAGATAAGGTAAGTTAGTTTATTCTTACCCGGTGTTGACCACAAATGCGTTACTACCCGTGTATGTATGCATGTTTTCCTAACTTTATCCTCATACCAAGAAAATAGCAGCGTTTAATACTGTTGTTATAAGTCAGAAATACGTGTGCCGAATCAAATCACAACATATTCGACCAC
>DWRA01005210.1:0-10099 GCA_018250295.1 Spathilepia clonius
GGTTTTATTATTTAAAAACTCGTTATTCGGCTGACGGGCACCAGGGGTAGTCGGCGGGCAGTGAACGCGTTAATGCGTTACTTCGGCAATTGTATGTGTTGCCGTGTCATAGGTATTAATGTAATATGATGCTATTCAACTAGATAAATATTTATTACATTAAAATATAAGAATAGTTTATAAATGACGAATTCAGATAATAAGGACTTAATGAATCCTTCTTATATACCTACTTATAATTTGTTATACATAAATTCATTTTCAGGAACGAAAAAAATACTTCATAGGTAAGTTATTGATAAACTGTTTAATAACACTTAATCTATACCAATGTTATAAAAATGGCGACAGTTTACGTAGGTACGGTTACCTTTACATGCTTTAAGATTTGGTTCTTAATTACTTCTAATTAATTAACGTGTTTTATCACCATAAAATAAATTTTGTGGGCTAATTCTTATTGAGATCATATTTGATTATCTACTGTGCAAAGAACTGCAATTACAAACATCTGTTTCTAAAATTAATATATTACGTTTTCCTGATACTTATATTGTTTTAAAACATACCTACTATACATACAAATTCTAATAATACCTATATATTATTCGACACAAATATAAAAATAACTCCAATAATCTCACCTAAACATTCTTATAAATATAACTTACATAATATTATAGTTTTAAAGCAATATTCTGTAATAAGAATAAAACAATTCACATAAATTATTGTGTTTTGAGTAAAGTGAGAACATTTTATTCAAAGACAATCATCACATCAATATTTTTATCTATCAAAGATATCACATTAAACAAAAATAAATTATTATGGAGTGTTTCTAGGACAGTGGTTTAATTAAAACGTCGTCGGCAACACATTATTGTTCCACTGCAAGTACGGGTGTCCTTTCAATAAGAGAGATTTAGGCCATAGTCCGTGCCTCGGGCTAAATGAGAATTTGTAGACTTTACACACTGAGAACTGTTTTTTTTAATAACTAAGACATGTAGGTTTGCGCAGGAAGATTTTCATCGCCATTAGAGCAAGTAACAATTAATTTCTAATACGCACATAACTTTTAAAAAACGAAAGGCAAGTGCCTCTGATTCAAACCTCGACCTCCCCATACAGAAACCGAATTTCAACCAGTACTCTCTCACTGTCTATTAACAGTGTACCTACTATTTACTAAATTGTTAGCAGTCTTTCGAAAAAACGTTCGCTATCGAGATGTTAAGTGATTAGGATGTGGAAGAACTAATAATAGTTACGTAAGTTTTAATATTATCACGATCGAAGGGACGTTCTTTTTAATTTGGATTTAATCGATGTCGTTACTGACGCGCGTAGATTACGCGATCTTTTTGGCTAGGCTTCAAAATTTTACCTCACATTTCCTATGCCAAATATAATTTACAAAGAAAATTAATGATGTTTGACAATTACTATGCCTTAATCTCACTAATTTACCACTTTACCCAAAACACTCATAAATTTTATATGTATGAAACATTAAAGATTGCTATTACACAAATTATTTTTGTTGAAATCTAAGAAGACAAACAAAAATATAAGTAAGAGAAGTCAGATTAGTATTAAATATTTTGAAATAAAAAAATGATGCACAACAAATTTGTTCAAAATTATCCCACTCTCCACGATTTATCCCCTATCATTATGTACAATTGACAATCATAGTTTCAAATATGAATCCAGTTATAATTTCCGTAGGGGCAATTGTTATAAAAATAATATATTAATAACATTCTCACCTATATAGAACAAAAATGTTTTTGTGACCTTGGAATCATGTAGGAAAGTAGTAAGTATAGAAAATGGAAAAAATAAGTATTTAATAGCTTTGGGACAATACAAAATCACATGATAATAAAAAATATCATGCATTTATTACACAAATTGTTCATATACAAATGATTGTATTGCATCTTACATTAGACCGACCATATAACTGTGAAAGAACAGTATATAAAATCTATTCCTTATTACATGATCAAATAGGCCTGTAAACCGCGACATCGCTTAGATAGATACATTTCTCAAGTACAGCTGTTACTTTTCATAAAGCCTAATTAAGAGACTGAGAAGCTGATAAAAGAGCTAATTAGCTTAATTGACAATTTGTATATCGATAAGCGTGAGATTGACTGGCTGATATTTGGAACATAATGGTACCTGGATCCTGAGCAAAATTGTTTTTATATAATTTTTAAGACTAGGTATGGGAAACCTTTTGAAAATTGTGGATCATGTTTAAGGACGTAAATGAAGACATAGACCCTGAGTTGGAATTGTCTTCTGAAAATTGGTTAATAAAAAGATAGGTTTTTTAATATCTCCAATCGTACTCAACCAAGCGCCAGTTGAATTTTGCCAGTCAAGAAAAAGGTCGATATACTGAAGTCTTCGATAAACGAAATTTTGTCACCTACTAAATCAACCCGTGGAGCCAAGCGGTCCATATCCAACCTGCGGGCCGTTGATTACCCATACTGGTTCCAAATCAATTCCAACCGTTTTTGTCTATTGTTCATTATTTTATTTAATTCAGTAGATCTAAGTAAAAAACTATTAGATCGGATTTTACTGTCAACTTGAAATTAAAGCTATAATCTTGACATATGAAATTCGGAAATAGCAAATTAGTATACAGATATTGTCACGAGAGTATTACTTAATGTATGGGCCATGTGTGAACTTCCAATGACCAGCATCCACAATTAAGGCACCACCTACATACAAGTCTAGCCAACCTTTATCTTTTACCACTTGCTTAAAATCATAATCACTATTTTATTTATTCTAATGCCAGTCAATATCTCAAGGAATAAAGAGCAATGTTGCCGTGTCCAAACTAAATTTGCTTAAATTAACGAAAGTGTATAATGGTTGTCAAGTGGATATACATATTTTTCAAAATGTATCATTATGGTGACTTTTATAAAGATTCTTATTTTTTGGATTATGTTCTCACATGTTTACATTATGATGCATTACAAATGGTTTACACAAGCACTTTCCTGCTGTATGCAAAACTTCAATACTCTCTCCTTTCGTTGCATTATATTAGGTATAAAATAGAATATATATTATGTATATACATATATCCATATAAAATCAGTTACATAGTACACACAACATACACCAAACGTAATACAGATCCTATACTACACATACAATACATGACTTACATATAACTGTATTACATGGTGTGATTGTATTTTTTTTAATTCGTGTGTAATAAAATAATATATTGATTATTACCTGTATAAAAATGTATAACAAAGCATATTTTACAGATGGATATATCAGTTAGAATCATATTATTTGAAGATATCACAATGTTATAGAAAACACAAAAAAATACTCACTTGCAAGCACTTAATGTGAAACCTATTACAATAACTTTGCAATCAAATTGCACAAATCACTTAGCACTACTAGTATTATGTCCATTCTTAGCCACGAATTTAGAATCTTTGTTATGGTATGGCCTTCATCTGTCGACAATCACAGAACCGCACCAGGTCGTCACCAAATAACCAAAATCACTAGTCGTTTTATTCACAAAATGACTAGGAGAAGAATTGAACCCCAAAAATGTTACAAACTTATTTATGGCAATTGTTGCTGTCGTTTCCGTTGCCTACGCTGGTGAGATTGAAGTTGTGATTCTAACTGAGAGGATTCTTGTGAGAGCTGTGTTTCTTGGTGCACTGTTTCTTGTTGCTTCTTTTCAGGTCGTTTAACCAAATGTGCATATACGGGATACTTGAGTGCAGTCCTGAGCTGGTCATTGTGCTCTTCTAATGAGTTTACAGCATAATGTAAAACAAGCTCGTTAAGAGTTCTGAAACAAACGGTTGTATTGTAAATACATATTTTATAGTGTAGCAACAACCCTAATAGTGTTATATATATAAATAATAGGTTCAGTGAGTCATCATGTAATATAAACAATACTATTTATGTACATATAATTTTACTAATTACTAAACAGGGCTAATAGTAAGTAAAAAATAATTAAACTGGCACATTTTAGTAGCAAATGTACTTTAAGTATTATCTGAATGAGTACATTTGGACTGAATCTTTATCCTACTTCAATATAAAATTTCAAATTATTAGCACACACTGCTTTTGGTACTAATTGGCCACTGCATATCTATAGACATATATGGTTCATGACATGCGAGATTTATAAAATAGTCTGAAATTACATTGACTCATCAATATTTACAGGAAATTTAAAAGGTTATCCTTAAATTTAAGCTAAATAAATCTAACCTATTCGCCTGATAAATGAGGATATGAGGTATAACCGGACAAAGTTCATTACCGTTGTTGTATGATTAAATAAATTTGTCTACTTACTTATAAATATTATAAGGTTCAGCAAACCCATAACCTCTTTCAGTCTTGAAGATAATACAATGGTAGACAATGTTGTTACAACATATAGACAGGGCCAATTGACCAGTAGAATTAGGTCTTATTAAAAAGGTGCCCTGAGGTTTCCCTTCTAGAATTTTCTCAGCCTTTTCACGAGTACAATCCACTTTCCAAGAGTCCATTTCCTGGTGTGCATACAGTTCTTCAAGTTTGTGAATATTGTCATCTTCTAAAGCTTGCAAATATTCTTCACTTTTGCCCCTTCTTTGTAGCCATCTATAAGCAACATAATAAATTTAGTTTACATATTATCTACACAAATAAAAAAAATGAAAGTAAGTTATTAACCTTAAAAAAGAGCTTTTTATTAAATGCATACTATATACAAATGATTTAAATAGAAAAAAAAAAGAGATGTTAAATTTTTTGTCTGTTTATCTTGCCTAATCTCCAATACATTTTGCTAATTTTCACAGCATTTTTATTGGAAGATAGCTGACATTCTAAATAAAAAGTTAAGACTCATTTAATACTTTTATTTTATAAAATGTAGCATGGTACCACCGGAAAATCAAAACCACGGAAATTAGTGGTGTGCGCCCCATTTTGTTATAATTGTTAAAGGTATTAAACTCCGGTTATATATGGTGTGCAAAATTTTTTTATGAAGGTGAAACCGGCGCACATCTATTGCAAAATACCACAGCTCACTAGGTACAGAAATAGATATTATAACCATATGGCTTATTTATAATAATAGGATACTTTTGAGACATCATATTAGATTCATATGCATCCATTTAGATATTCAATATTGAAATTAGATAAAACAAATAGCTACAATTGGATTAATAAAATTATAAATACTTACACTTTATAACAGTCTTTCACTTTATATAGATTAATAATTTCTGATTTTAATTTAGTAATCTCTCTCTCTAATAGTAAATTAGAGTCAACTGTTTCTTTTAATAACATGTGTAGTTGTGTTCTGGCTTGTTTTATGCTGTTTACTCTTAATATAAGCTGTCTGTTATTTTCTATAAGATCATTTCTTTCGTGTGGCTGGGCTTCATTGCATAACATTTTTTCTTGAAGCTTTAGATGTTCTTCACAAACTTTAACAGTTTCTTTAAAGGCATCTAGAGCCTGCCTCTTACTCTTAACTTCTTCTCGTAGCCTCATATACCTATATGAACGTTCATCGTAATCTCTAGTTTTCAATACAAATTCTTTATGTATTTCTTTATACCGTGTCTCGAGTGTTTCATCATTCATTTCTCCCACATCATTTTCTTGATGTCTTGATAGTGGGTACATTAGCTTAATATCCAGACTACTATTACAATGTGCTAAGGAATATTCAGTGTAAAACCGAACCAAATCAACAATGGAATTGAATTCAAAGGGTTCAAAAAAGCCATACCGCCCATCTTGATTATATATCTTTATTAATTTGTTAGTGCCTCCTTTTCTAACTGTCAAGGTATACCCATTGTCTTTATTTGAGGCATTTCTTACTAAGAAAGTCCCGTCACAAGTGTCTCGAAGTTTTTCATTTGCTTCGTCTCTGAAATTAACAAATATGGTATTCAATTATTCAATCATACTCATTCTGAAAACTGTGTGTAATAAAAAGATACGATTACACAATACATAATTACATTAACAACTAGTCTTAGTCTGCGGCTTTGCCTTGGCTCACACACACACACATGGTTCTCTTAAAGTATATATTTTAATCCAGGTCACAAACTATCTGTGTGCCAAATTTCATTCAAATCTAATCAGCAGTTTTCATAATATTTACCTACTAACTTCAGGATGTAGGATTAGTGTACCTAAACTAGCTAACTAAAATAAAAACAAATATAAAATCAATCATACCGTTGTGTGTAATAAAATTAGTAAGTCAGATTCTGGATACATAACAGAACATTACAATATGGTCTGCACATTTATAGTGATGTAGCTAAATTATGTTTTAACTACTTCATCTGTTAACTCAATAATTTTTGTTAAGCTGTGATATAGAGTGCAAGAGTCTGTTAAAAGATAACACAAGAAAGTAGTTGGGTCCTTTGTCTAGCTTTCTGTTTCTTTCTTTCTTTTTATTTCACCATTTTTGTAATATCATTACTATTTGATTGGATTTCAATAGTTAACCAATTATTTCAAGATAAACAACTATTTCAAGCATTTGTTTGACAATTTGATTCTATGTTATACACTATGAATTAACTTTCAGACTAAATAGATGTGAATTATGTTTAACAAATTGAGTCAGGTGTTAATATTAGGATTTATCAATGTATTTGTAGGTAAATTGTAGTCTCTATAAACAATCTTTATGCCCAGTGTGTAACTGAAGACATTTGTTATCAAATTGTAAATTTTACCCCAAATGATTAAATTGTATTCCTTGAGTAAGAGTATCTGACTACAACACCCATTAAACCAGAACACAGCAGCACTTAACACAGCTGTTATAAGCCCAATATGCAGTATAGTTATAATACAATCTGCAATCTACAGTCAACAGGTTCTACCACCCATTTAATGTAATTTATAATTTTATGTTAATTTGAAAAACATCAATTATACTTTTAGTTCTAAATGTGTCTAAACTTGTGTCACGACGAATATTTAAGTACGAAAAATTAACCAATCATTTAGAGGAATAATTAGTATTAAAATACATTGAAATATTCACGATAAAAAAATTAAATTATCTTACCGAGTAATATCGCCCCAATACCATTCAGCTTTCTCCAAATTATCTTCAGCGGATTGTTGTGGCGCGCCTATTTCTACCATTATTTTCTAAAATACACTAATCAGTTCATCAAAAAACGATGCAGTTTGCATACAACTATAATCTTAATATTTGAACAGGCAGTAACAAATTGTCAGGTTGGATTCTAATCACTTCCGCTTGATTGAGGTTACAGTTCAAACAATTCATTTAGTACGATAAAGCACAAAATATATACTTAAAGTACCTACTGCAACCAGTTCCAATTAAATACAGTAAAATCATAAGTAAAAGTTAATCACCGATTCAAAATTATATAGGTTTAGAGATCACAAAGGAATAGAGCGACACTCGATGGTATCTCGGCATTAGTTACTTCAACTGACAACGACCGGAAAAGGTAAAATAATTCATATAAATCAAAAAACTACTATATGATACACAGACAAATCAATGAAAAACTATTAAATACATATAAAATTAGAGTTTTCTCAGAAAATATCAGAACTTGCACGAATAACACTTTGTATCTCATCAAGTAGGTAGGTACTGTGTTCCCATCCCATCCGTATTCCGTCATAAATCATTTCTACCACAGACTATTTTTACGTGGTGTTGCTTACTGCTAGACTTTTGCTTGAGCTTTTGCTATTGAACTTGATTTAAATACTAGTATTGCCACGTTAATAACGTGAAATACCCATCAAGTACTGCCATTTAATTTCAATAATTTTGTGGCCTATCACCTCCTACAGTTTTAATATTGGTTTGGTTTTTCGTTTTTAATATTTTTAGCCGTCCGACGAGATGATGGATTCTTTCATCAGGGCTACATTATTTGTGCATATGTGTAGTAACACTAACAAGACATGAAATATATACAGAAATTAAAGATTTATTGACGTTATTTATAAGACCGATATATTTTTCGGAATCGATGTTGATATGTTGAAGTATACTCAATAGTACATTACTTATCAAGCTAGTTCAAAATATCACATTGCTGTTATAATAGGATAAACGGCTTGTATCTTTAATGGAAAATGTATTATATTAGGTATGTTTGAAACACAATGTATAACAAATATTTGACATTTGCAACCACATACTGTCAATTCGCATTCTGGTGTGGTTCACCTTGGCTTAGAATTACGTCGAAGACATATTTTGGAAGACTGAAAATTATCATGCAAGGAAGAATTTTTTTTCGACCTTTTCCTGGGGCGGCAAAATTATAATTACGGGATTTAGTAGCGGGCATAAAACTTTTTTCGCTGATCTTTTTTCGTAGAGCAGCTGGAACCTACGTTACGCGTTTTTATTATGTAGTAAGTGTAGAATTTCTCTCGATTGGCTGAGGCCTTGAGGGGAGACAACTTACAAGATTTATATATTATGGCCCGTGACTTATTAACCACAAAGCTATTTGCTACCTGCGGCTCACGATTTTGAAAACGTCCTTAAATATGGCTTGCAACTTTTAAAAACTACTTCACTATTTTTACATAGTACTAGATACAATATTGTTAATATCGTTCTAGAGACTCAATATCGAGTATTAAAATGTAGTGATTTCAAATTAATATAATAATATAATGGTTTATAAATATAAAATTACTGTAGCTATTCATATTATGAGTTTTCAATCGAGCACTTTATCAGTTACATCCATACCTAGACCTCTGTTACAATATAATTAAAATTTTAGTTCCTAAGCGATCCTCTAGGGCCGCTGTATGTAGAATGTATAATATGAGTATGGGCCAATACGATATCAACGATCGACGCCGTCAACTCGATCGAATATAAAAATCATCTTAAGGATACAGTACTTACATTAAATATTTTTTTCCCGTAGACAATATGTTTACTATAAATGGTCTTAATTTAAAATTAAATACTCAATAACGTTACCAGCCAATAGATATTTGTTTATAATCGATCAAGTATTCGTCCGATTTTAAGGGCTATATTATTTGTAAAATCGATTTGTAGAGATATTGCCATAAACCATTATTTTTTAAACGCAAATTTGACGTTTAATGTACTTAACTCACTGTCTTCTGGCTGTCTAGGGCATGTCGTGTAAAATGTTTCGTTTCTATGTAGCTTTACGCCAAAATAATATTGAAAACCATATACACAATAAACAAAGTACCGATTTATGTGATAATTATCATTTATGAAATACGTTTATAGCAAAATGGTTCTCTAACAACTAAAGTGATCAAGAAATTATATTTTTATGCTACAGTATATTAACGTCAAAATGTACAAGAAAATAATTTTATTATTTTGCTCTGCCTTAGTGGCTGTGTCGTCAACTCATATTGAGGGTGAATTTTCTACGCAAGAGTTCTTCAAGTTCCTAGTGAAATTTGGTTTCCAAAAGACTGATATCCACTTTCAAAAAGAAACATATGGTTATATTTTTGGAAATCTGACTTCGAATGAAAAGTTTAAGTATCCAATAACGTTTGCAGTGTTAGATAGGAAACATTTCATACATTATTACAAGAGTCGCGATATTTTAGACAAAGAATCGGCTTGCCAGACGATGTTTCAACATCTGAATAGGTCTGCCTTTCATCCAAAGTGTAATGCCTATGGGCAGGACTTGTTTAGGAGGATCCCTTGCCCTAAAGGTCAATTATGTATAGACGAGGATATGCCGTGGAATGTGATAAAGAAAAACCAGTTCACCTATGTCATTCAAAATTCAGGAGAACCAAAGTAGGTACAATTTTGTATTAAAACTAAATCCAAAACAATTTATGACATGTATTTGATAATAACGACTTCAAAAAATTATTAATAGTCTAGTAAAAAAAAAAAATTGGTGAGGTCATAAATGGAGCTACTTATGCAAACAGGAACCAATCCACACAACGACAGTTTTAAGAAAAAGCCATTTTTGTCAAAATTTTGTAT
>DWRA01005211.1:0-10099 GCA_018250295.1 Spathilepia clonius
TTTCTGATGTCTCGATAACTTTGTTGTAGATTTCAGACTGCTTATACTGAATTTAATTGGTTTAATTATTACTAAAAAGGTATATTAATGAACGACTTTCAAAAGAGTAAAAAGGAAGCAAAATCTTAATTAATTGTATAGCACTATACGTGGACTTCTTATATGTTTTCTTCCCTTGTACTTGGTATCCTTTTATTTCTCATCAATATTGATATTGTTTCAAAAACATATTGAATTAACGATGGTTTTATATTTCTAAAATGTTCATAAATTTTAAACAAAATGATATAAAGCGGCCAAGTTTTGAGTTATTGCAGATTTGCCAAGTTGTCGTAAAGCTAGAACAACAGATATGAACACTTTAGGTTCCCACGAAGCAATAAATTTTATAGCATATGCATGAAGTCTCAGTTACTTGGTTCAAGTAGTTTCAGATTTTGATAGACGATAAAAATATGACTTATTGTAGAAGAATATGAACGAGAATTTAGCTATCATGGAAATGGTAAAGTTATTAAAACGTGATAAATAATTACAGTTATTTAGTTAGTATACTAAAAACGAATAACTTAAGCCAAGAGAACTAAGCATCTGTCAGAAGAAGGTAATTAAGTTAACTTAGTAAATGGTATAGATTTATCCCTTCATAAAGTTTTAACTGACAATGTCTTTTCATAATAAAAAAAAATCTCAAATAGAAATACAAGAGTTAACTATGTGAAAAATATTTTAGTATAAGATACTAGCTGACTCGGCAAACTTAGTATCGCCTTAGAATTAATTAATATGTCAAAGTTAAATAACTAAATTCTGAACACCACCTATTTGACAGACATAGAAACAGTTTGTACTGGAAAACAAAAATATTATATTTATTTTATTCCTAATTTTTTTTTTAACACACCTTATAAACCTTCCCTGAACATTCACAAATAATTCCAAACCAAAATTAGCCAAATCGGTCCAGCCGTTCTCGAGTTTTAGCGAGACTAACGAACAGAAATTATTTTTTTATATATATAGATTTTCTAAATATTCATGTATAGTTGAATATTGAACTTAATAAATAATTAGTCTCAACACAATTATTCCAACATTCATTCTCTTAAACATGATATGATACACAAGTAATAAATATAAAACAGAATATATCATCAGATTATAGTGTCTACAAAAATCATAAACGCATTTTGTATAGACTCAAAACTAATCCAGGCGCCCGTGCTTGGCAAGTTTAATATAAAGTTTCATTCCGCAACAACAATTCCAGACACATGGCAGTGCGTCACCAAATTCCATTATTAACCTTCATGAAATCAACGTTGGCTAGGTATGTACAAAACTTATGATTGATGTCGTAAGAATTTTGTACTTTGTGGCCGCTATACTTAAAATTATTTTCGTTGGTTACTTATAACCAACAGATATAATGCAATCAAATCATAAATAGAGTCTGGCCTCTTGTAGTTCAATTCAATTCAATAATTTTTTAAGTAGTTTGAACTCTTGTACTACTTAATAATTTTACTAAAAATATAGAATCTCTCTATCTCTCTCTCTCCTTCAACCTTTATTCACCCACTGCTGGGTATAGGTCTCCTCATGGTGCTTCAAAATATAGAATGTATTCGTCTTAATGTAGAACGTTATAAAATAGAGGTTTTCAAAAATAGGCAGAGACGTCTCCATCAAAACGATGTATCGTAAACTCGTTTGCTATTGCAAATGTGCACATATAAGCTTAGATTATTATTTTCTCCAAGGTAACCGAGTTTCTGTGCTATTTCACTGTTGGGTTGATTATATTAAAAGTTTTACTTGTATTGGAAATATGAAAGTATGTATGTTTTTTATTTAATCACACCAAAATTAGGATATCCATTTAGAGGAAATAATGAACGTGTATACGAGTAGACATGGATTAGTATATATTTTGACACGTTTTACCGCGGTTAAGGTCCTTGTGGGATTATTTCAAAAAAAAAAAAATATCAAAATCATATATTCAAAGTTTATTCCCTAGTATAGCTAACGTCTAAATTAGAATGTTAATACAAAATTTAGTACAAAATATAACATTAAGTTATCTAAGTTGACGATGCAGTTATTGAGTAATAATAAATAACGTAGATGGCTGAACTCGGCATTTCAACAGCGGGGTTCAAAATTCAAATCCCATAGAAATTTGTCTAATTAACCTATTATATATATGAATTTTCACAGCTTTTACTGTGAATGAAAATATCCTTACGGAATACGACAGCAAAATATTTAAAAAAGGTTCTCACCTTATAACCTTGACATCTTTTACTTAGTGGAGAAGTAATGGGTTGACGAAGACATAACGCATAGCCTAAATTCCACATGAACGAAGTCCCAATAAAAAGTTATTCTTATACCTACTATCAAATTGTGCTGCTCGAATATTCATAATAACGGCATTATCCGTCAAACTTTAGCCATTCTGCTGTTAATGCTTTGGTCTGAACCGCTCAAGACCATGCCATAAAATTTTTATCACTAAAATTTATTTAATAAAATTCCAATGTCCAATCCAGACTGATAGACAGTGCATGGATTAATGTGATACCTTTAGAAAAATAAAAATGCACAAATATTTCTTATAATTGCATAACACATTAAAACTAGAATATGTTTTTAGAAGTAACTAATATGGAATGAAAACTTGTACCGTTAATGAAATGTTATATATTGTAACTACAGTGTAGCACAAGAATAGAATACATAATAACTATCAGATGGTGGTGTCTCCAAGAATCATAAAAGCATTTCCAAAACTTTGGCCATTCCGGCTTCATGCTTCGGTTGGCAGCACTCAAGTTTCCTTCAGTTTTCCTAATGTTTTAGTAATCTCGTATACATTCTTTGTGGAACGTACATAGTTGCAATTTTATGCAACTTATGATATTCTCATAAATTTTCACATTTTTGTAAATTGTATTTTGTAATAAAAACTACTCGAATGAAAAATCTTAATAAGCATTCGTTTTTATGTTTTTCAAAAAGATCGCATGATGTGCTTTTAATTTTGTATTTCTATGTTAGCTCCTCTCTTGAATTCTGTTTACTCCATCTATTTTTATTTGTATTTAGCAATACATATTTTATTGTACAACATTGTTAAATTCACGATATTTAATTGCATAGTTCGTTATTCATTTTGTAACTGCTTTTGTATTTTCAACTGAAATCGGCTTATACAATTAAATAAAACAATTATTGTAGTCTATTTAGTACAACAACATTCACTGCATTATTACAATCTTTTGTGATTATAATGACATGATAATCATTCATCAAATTTAAATTAAAGCAAAATCAATTATTGAGTTCTCCATATTGAATTTCATATTGAATGGATCAGTTGATGAAATAGGCAATAAACTTTATGTGGCACGTTATGTCAATAACAATTAATGTTTGAAACATTAAATTAAATGATTCATTGTGGAAAATAACTGATAAAACAGCTCTGATCGAAGTTATATTTGCTTTCGCTGTATGGATTCGCATACATTTGTAGAATGGAATTTTAATTTTGAGAAAAATGTTATTATTAGTTACAAGAATTTTCCAAAGATAATATTTTTTCAGGAATTAATTTATAGACGCCCAAGCCCTCGAGATACGCCTACGCTTAAGATTATTAAATGGATTAGCAAGATAAGCTTTCATTTATGACGAGATCCGAGAGAAGATTAAATTATACCTTCACGTCTGTCCATCACGTTAACTGAAATTACATCAAGCTCCCTGAATATTCGAATTTTTGTTTACGTAGGGGCTCACGCTTAAGAGTACGTCACTGGAAGTCCCTAGCTACATTGCCGGCAATTTAGTCAATTACAAAAAAGCAATGTAGCTGTACAAAAAAGCAACATTGTTGAATACAAAATAATATTACAGTAACATTAATTCAACTTTTTCGTTGATTGTAAATTCAACGTTATTATCGCTTAATATCATGCTACTTACGCTTAATTTTAAAATTACAGTTTTATTTACAGATGAACACTGAAAAGTTATATAATTAATTATAATAATTAGCTATTTAGCGTAAGTACCTATTTTGCCACCACCAAGTGTATTCCAATGGGTATCATGATTTACCTGATTTGATATTTAATCTTAACTTTGATGATAAATCACAGTATTATGTTTATTTACCAACCCAATTCAAACCGGAAGAGATATAATCTCCACATTAAAGGAATTACTGTGTGGGTTCAGTAAATCAGAGTGTTAATAGCTCAAAGCGATAGGCAATCCCTTTCAAAGACCCGATTCAGGCCTAATGAATCATGATTGCAGGCCCGATAGTCGCGAACTGATTGCCATGTCGATGAACGTTTTCGTAACTGAAACACTGCTATGCCTTAATTTATTGAATATTCATGGGATCTAAATGTGCAAATGAACAAATAAATTTTCATACAGAATGAAATATACAACAACGTATTTAGTGTATTTTTAAGGTGGTAGATACATTTGTTGTTCGCCACACTTATTTCTACCTAATAACAGCAGTGTTAAGCGCTACTGTCTTTTGGTTTGAAGGGTGTGGATAGGGAGATAAACCTTACGAGGCATTCCAACTTAGTCCTCAGGGGTAGCAACGCATCTGTGATCGACTTTGGTTGGGATTCTGGTCTTATCTGGGGTGGATCACGGATGTCCATGGGCGGCAGTTGTCACTTGCCATTAGGTGGACTGCATGCTCGTTTGCTACTCCATCTTATAAAAAAAGTACACAATTGGAGTTCCTTCGATCTATATTAAAACTTTCACCTAGTACTTCATAAGCTCAATAACAATATTTAACCCGGTAACCTTTTGTAAATTTCACGAATAGGCAATCAAAATAAGATATAGGCAGAGGAATTTCTACGCGGAACATCCTTCGACCTTCATTCATTATATCAACACGCGGTCCCGACTCAGCAAACAGAACCGGACGATCCCGTTTGACGTTTACAGAGTCATGGTAAACAAAGACGCTTTGTAATCCGATCTCATGATGTTTAATTAATATTCAGTACATTGTTCACTCCTACACGCGAATTATGCGGTGAGCTTAGTTTAAAGTATAAGTTGAGTCATCATTGAAACATCCTCTGGTTTACAAAAAAGCTTAGTTATTTAATTAATTTTCAATTTAATTTATTTTAATAAAAAATATTACACAATAATAAATTGAATTCGAAATAAAAAAAAAATCAATTATGGCTTATTTTAAATCATACCATTTATAGGCATAACAAATAAATTTGTAGCAATTCTGAGCTGAACATCCTTCTGTGCATTGTTCACTCCTACACGCGAATTATGTGTTGAGCTTTTGTAGTTTAAAATATAAGTTGATTGAAATATCCTCTTGGGTTATGAAAAGGTTTATTTGCTTTGCCTATAGATTGTAAGATATAGGTATAAGAAATTAATTTGTAGCTACGCTAAGCCGAACATCCTGCGACCTTTATTCATTAAGCCAAGCGTTCCCGGCTGCGAGCAAATATTGAGAACCGGACGATCTCGTTTACGTTTACACAGTCGCGGTAAACAAAGACGGTTTGTAATCCGATCTGATAATATGTAATTAACATTCTGTACGCTGTTAACTTCCGACCAATGGACGTATCACTCGCACATACAAATGCAGTACGAGTTTTGTCGTGAAAAGTAATAGTAAGTTGAGTTGTAGTTAAGTAAGTTATACCAAAATTTCATGCCATTCAACAATTTGTAAGCACATAACCTTTCAATAAATCTATCTTGTTCATTTCGTTCTTTTAGTTTCGTATTTAATGATTGAGTATAATCGTATTTAATAGTTTCGCTTTTAATAGCTTTTGGCATTATGCCCCTCATGAAAAATATTGCTCCGTATATTTTATAACTACTACTATAGTCGAATCAATGATGGTCCGTTTAGCAAAAGGCAATAAGCATAAAGTCAATATACATTTCAGTAAGCTTCAAATTCGTTTATAAAATTCTTACCAAGCACTACCAATATTGGGTTTCACGAAACACGTTGTAGTTGATTCACGATTTAACTCAGGGCTGTCGTTTTACAAAATACAATGATTTTAAGTGATTCTGACCCTTCTCAAATTGTTAATTTTTTTTAAGTATATGTTATTGATATTATGAACATTGTTTCAAAAAAATTAAAACTGGTAATAACTGTATTATTTGATATCCTCATTATTGTTTATCTGTAGTTACCTGTGTAACCATATATATTTATACATAAAAATGAAATAACGATCGTTTTGAAATACTTATAGAAGTCCAAAAAAAGTATAAAAAGTGCATATGAAAAAAGTGTAAGGAAAATAGTTAAAGCAACAATTTTATTTTCCCATAAAAACAGATCCTACGTCTACCAAGTAGGTAGCGTTCAGAATTTAGTTATTAAACTTTGACACATTATTTAAGACGACGATACAAAGTTCGCCGGGTCAGCTGGTCATGTTTTGTTTGTAGAAACACACTTTATTTAACTACATACATAAAACTATAAAAAGTCTACTAAATATTCGTTATGTAAACTAAAGTAGGATAGTACACAAAAACTTTTACTTTTCCTCAGTAGTCGCTCTACTTTTCGTAAATACATCGCAAAAGGAACATGAAAACGCTTTTACTTACACTTACACAGTCGTTTATAAGGTTTATTGTAAACGGGACAATATTTGCTTAGGAAACGGTTCTCTGCTTTTTGACGATTAAAAATAAAACTTGATAATGATATTTTATATCTAAAGGTTAAAAGCGTTTAAATATTATACCTAATACTTAAAACAAATATTTGGATTATGTTAAATTAGTCTCGAAAATTCTTAGTCCACTGTACTTTAGTTTATTTACCTTTATGAATTTAAACATTTAAAAAATACTTCCACAATTATCGTCACTCGACGTCAAGATAAATGTATTAGGTATTACATTTTTTTAAAAACGGTTCAATAAAGATAAAAGTAATATGTAGGTAATACGTTCGAGAGAGACAGTTTTGCTGGCGGTATTTCATGAAGTGAAGACGGCTAAGCTATGAAATCTCTCAAGCGAAGAGCGCCCTCAGGCTCGAGCGTGACTCTACAACTAGAATCTAGAGTCTAGATGTTCTTAAGATGTTAGATTTCTAGTTTACGACGTAAATATCTATTAAGTGTTGTGGGTACTTTTATTTACACTTAAGACATTCTTAAATCTAGTGGGGAGTGATGGTATATATTTCAATGTAGGCATTTGTAAAAAAAGTAAGTTTTTTTTCATACTTTGGTTGGTACTACGTTTATAACAATTCAAAAGCTTAGTTCATACTTATTACATTAATATTTTGGTAAAAAACAAAGTATTGTGTATTATAAATAGTTTTTTTTTTCCAAATGGAGATAGGAACCGTAGTAAAAAATGTCTTCTAAGTCAAATAATCTTAGACTTAGTCACTCATTATGACTTTTTGCAACATTTTCAAATTTGCATAATAATATATCTCATACTAACATTGTTCTATTGTTCTAAGAGAAGTGTTGGATAAAATCAATACTATTCATGCAATTATAAATTAATTTAATCCTTGTCTGAAACCTGTATTCTCTAACACTCTTATGACAGAGTACACATATCAGATACGGGCTTTGTTTACCGAAGGAACAATAGGATAAAATATGTACGTTTTAATGAAGAATGTAGAGATTTTGCATATTATATAAAGACCAGTCAAGTTAGTCGGATTTGCATTTTGAGAGTTCCGCATCTCTATACAACATATTTGCATTAAAGATTTAAAAAAAAACTCATAAGTTTTTGTTTTTGTTTTACTTCGTCGTGTGCTATAAAAAACAAAAACAAAGAAAAATCTCTTTATTTGTACCCGACTTAGGAGGGTAATGTTTATATGTAATATTATATATAATGTTTTGTTTGTATTCTAAACAACTTGATGGATTTTAATATTATAATTGTCATTTGATTCGTCAAATTCTGGAAGCGACGTAGGCTATATTTTAATGCAGGCGGTTTTTATTATATTTTGTTTATTTTTTTACAATAATTGCTATTTTTAATACTGTAAATAACACATTAACAATTCTATATACTTAAAGAAATACAACTTTCAAAATTTACAACAAAAGCATATGTACACACAACGTATCGTGAAGCAGAGGTTACCTAAAAGTTTTTTAAATAATAGAGTACTGTGCGGAACCCTAAAAATCAATCAAGACACATGTATATCCACGTACATATATGTAGCAGTATACTTGCAAATGTAAACGTGATATTATGACATACATTATCGGTACAAGGAAACTACAATGAGCTTTCTTGTTTAAACATACCCATTATTATGTAGACTGGATTGATAATGACAACACTGGGATCGCATAACTTGCTTTGCTTGTATAGGGTTGCCATGATTTTCTTGAAAAATGCCCGATACTACCCAGAAGCGGCAGGATACCGTTGATACGTAAAATTAAAAAAATATAAACAGTTTTTATTGTACTATCTGAATATGCATATTACATTCATTTGTATGTAGAATGTCTAAATTTTTCGTTTGAATAAATAAGTTTGAAAGCTGATTTTGTTTTTAAAACCTTCAAGGCTAACTCTTCTTTTGCAATTCTTTCAATCTCTTCTCATTTAATTTTTCGATATAAAATTATTGTTTGTTTGGTCGTTCATGTCAATTCATTATTATACTCTTGTATGAAAATTCAGTTTTAATTTACTCGATTTAGAAAATAAACAAAGACGAAAATAGACTCTTTAGACGCTTTATACACTTATAGCCCCACACTAGGATTTCCCGGTGTCGTGGGTACCATGACACACACAAAGACGAATACAAAAGACCCAGAACAGAAATCTAAATTCATCATTCAGATAGCTGTCTGACCGGGGATCGAACCCGGAACCCACTGCGTATCAGACCGGTATGGTGACCGCTCCGCCACGCCGGTCGTCAAAATGAACAATTACTTGTAGGTATTCTGGAAATACGTATAACAGTGGACGGAGGGAAGGAAAAGTTATTCTGAAAACACGGACCAGTTCAGTTTTATTTGTTTGGTAGATGTAAACATAGATTATTGAGTAGCTTCCGGCGAAGGCTGCCAACCCTAGCACAATATGACTTATTTGATCGTGACTAGACGATTTAGTTTCAATAGGAAAGTTATTGGCCGCATATTTATTTGAATACGTGAGCGCTTGCACAACTTTGCTATTATACACATCTAGACTACTGGTTTTGGCTATATCGGTGTTTATAAAAGGAAATTAACTGAAACAGAATGCAATTGTCAAAACTCTCAGGCATGTTACTATTGTTGTTTGTAGGTAACCTTTTGTGGTCCGACTTCTGCGACACCTCCGCCACACATATTTCTGCCCAATAACAATAGTGTCAGGCGCTGCTGTATTCTGGCTTGAAGAGTATGGTAATGGAGATTTACTAATTTGAGGCATTTCAACTTAGTCCTCAGGGGTATACGTGTATATGGTCGACCTCAGATAGGACTCTAATATGTTTTAAATACATTAATAATCAATGTCTTATAAATTATTCCTCAATAATTCAGTATCACAAGAATCAGTAGGAGCAATCTATGGTGTGCTAATAATATGAACAGTAGTACTAGTCTTCATTTCTAAACATAAATCCTAGATAATAATATTGATAAACTGTTCTACGCCAGCATTAAGTCGTATCATACAATTTTTCGGTTATACTTATATTGCGTTGGTACCTTTACCAGCATCATGTTAGAGCATTCGTGCTTCTAACATCCTTGACGTCAGGCCTGTCAGTAGCTCATCGTCAGCCCATTATTGTTGTACTTTTAGAAACAAAGGTGGTGGAATCCTTTGTATTTCGACTCCGGCGGCACCACTGCCACACTTATTTCTGCCTAATAACAGCAGTGTTAAGCGCTGTTAAGCGCGTTAACCTCCAAAAATATACTTGCAAAAAAAATATAACTGTTCACACAAAGAGATGATCTCTTGGAATGCGTTTTCTACCAACCCTAGTCTTTTCACCCCTTATCACCAAGGCATAGGA
>DWRA01005212.1:0-10098 GCA_018250295.1 Spathilepia clonius
TGGACACAACTAGTTTGATGAAACAGAAATAGAAGTTGCCGGAACCAAACTACATAGAGTTAAAAAGTAGCGTAAATTGACAGTTTAGTATAAAAAGTAACTTAAAAAAATGTTCTACATATTCTGTCCCAATATTTATATTTTGTCCGAAAAATGGACACAACTAGTTTGATGAAACAGAAATAGAAGTTGCCGGAACCAAACTACATAGAGTTAAAAAGTAGCGTAAATGGACAGTTTAGTATAAAAAGTAACTTAAAAACATGTGCTACAAATTTTTATCACACGTAAAAGCTGACTAACTCGTTAGCTCATATGCACCTTACAAGAAAAACGTACGTTAAGTTTCCTTGTCGATTAACTTCCATAACTGGTAACGTAAGTACGTGTCGATCAAATAAACTTTCTTCGCATTAATGTACGAGTTTTCTAACGTATGTATTTTTATATGATTGAAGCAGAAAACACGTGTACTCCACTTAATGGTAAGTAGTTTCTGCTACCCATGGACATGATTAACTCCGTATACAAAAATTTCTACTCGCCGATCACAGATGCATTGCCACTATTAAGGATTAAGATAGGCGCCTCAAATAATTTTATGTAAATCCAAGATATCCTTCATGCTGGCAATTAATATACCGGTAAAACCTTCCAAGTCGAACCATATTGGTTTTACCACCTTACAAATGTAGCAAACGAGCATGAACTTGCTGGTAAAAGACTACTACTGAACTCAAGAGTAACAAGACCTAACATAGGCTTAAGCTTACTTTTATTTTAGTAAATTTATTAGGGTTCCGCTCAAAATTAAACCATGAAATCTACGGTGCCATTTAGTTTGTATTGTTGAATAAACGTTTGGTTATATATATCATGTTAATTTTTTTAAAGCGCGGGTGAAACCGCAAGGTACAGCTAGTTTTAAATTACATTAGCATAATCAGTTCTCAAAGAATTCTAAATTACGCAATTCATAATTTCAAAAATAAATATTTTGCTGAACTTATGAAAAACTCCATTAAGAGCAAGGCGTAAAATTCATTGTAGCAAACTTCTTTACAAAGTCTGAACACTTTCCATTCCTACGCTTCATTATTCGAAGTCAAATTTAAAGTTGGATGTTTAAACTTTTTTATTCACTGTCTTTACTAGTTAAGAATCCAACTTTACAGACTAGAGAGGTCTTCACGCGAAGTATTGCTGTGTAAAATATTCAATGCACATTAAAATTATCAAATATTTTGAATGTCTTTCAAAGTATTTAGAATAAAACGAAGTTAAATGGCCCCGAACAATAATTGCAGAGGTTTTTTTGTCTAATATAGCAAAATTAAGTATTTTCAATTAAATCTTAGTTTACGCAATGAATGAGACTACGTTTTCTAAATACACCAACAACAATAAAAATATTGGAGACATTTTAATTATACTTTGATAAAATCTTTCTTTCTTTTTATTTCTTTGGTTTACTACAAATGATTATTGTTTGATTTAAATTTCCTAATATTGCTTAACAAGTGTAAAAAATCGGTCAAGTGCGAGACGGATGCACAGGCGAAGGGTTCCGTAGCATTATTAAATAGCAGACAGCAAAATTTATTATAATATTATTTTTATTTATTATTTAAAGAAACATAAAACATACGTTTACAACTAACAACTACCAACATAAATTTGCTTTTCATAGATAGCGTTTTATGAATTACAAAGTTATATTAATCGATTTTTGAAAAAAAGCTACATCTCAAAAACTGTCAACCGTATCTTATTTGAACCAATTTTTGTTAAAAATTTTCTTTAACGTCTACAACATATGTTTTATCCAGATTTTTCACTCTCTTAGTTTAAAAGTTAGAGTGGGAGGAGCTACATTTCACCGCTTTAAAAGAGATTATCTCTCAAACAATCGACTTTAAGAAAAAATGGTTTTAGAAACCTCAATGTCATTTTTAGAGACCTTTCTATAGACATCCCACATGTGTAGTTAACACGAAAAGCGTTATTCTAAAGCATTATTCTCACGTATTACAAAATAATGGGAATTTCTTCTATAAAATGTTTCAAAGGATTGTGTTCTTCATAATTCATAAATCGTGCAGGAATACCAGAATTTTGCTCTTACTCTTGCTTGTCCTGTGATATGCAAGATCACAAGCAAAATTACATAAACCTAGAGAAATGATTTTAATCGTAGTAACCCTACCAACACACTATAAAGAAACACAAGGATTACGTTTATTACTAAAAAATTCATAGTATCGTCTTCTATAGCGGTTTCATTTTAAAATTCGTTTACACAGCCACATGACCACATGGCATTTATTTTAAACTTTTAACAAAGGCAGGCATGAGTATTTAAAAGCTTATAATTGAACATTTATTGAAAAACAATCCTTCAATCAATCTGTTAGTTGAGCTGACAGCTGATAAAATAGGCTTTAAATATTTTTGTTTGTTTAAAATATGTCTTTCGTTTCTACAAAAAACAATATTGTTATAGCGAACGTGTTTGGAAAAGTACGGAGACATGTTCATCTGAAGCGTTCCAACTTAGTCCTCAGGAGTAACATCGCTTCTACACCTACTTTAGGTTCGACTCCTGTCTCATCTGAGGTTAATATCAGATGTCCATGGATGCTGATTGCCACTTACCATCAGGTGGACTGCATGCTTGTTTGCCACTTCAATTTCATAAAAACACGCGAACGGCGTAAGACCACAATAACCTATAAACTAGAACTAGGTGAATAAGAATATGTGATCCATTAATAAAGGAAAGAGCGTACGTAAGCGTTCATCTCGATTAACTGCGGGCCTAGGTTAGCTTTTATATTATACTGTGCGGTTGAGATGAGCTTAGAATTAAACTGAATAATTTACTTAATGAGATGTGTGCATTTACCCTAATCGCTTAGAATATGCAAGTTAAGTAATTAAATATTCAAAGTGAATGGTGAATTTTTCAGCAGTAATTTATGTAATTTCTTGCTTTTTATTGCTTACTAGATGAATCTCGCGCCTCGGATTCCCCGTATTAAAAACCCGTATTAAAAATGTAACATGACATATGTATATCCGAAATTTTACACTTTTAACAATTTTAACGAAATTAATACGTTAATAATAATTTTATAGGGCGCACGGAGTATCGTTAGTGGATTTTATTTTTTTTACGCTATACTCTAAAATATTTTCTAAAATAATTACCTAATTTACTCTAGTGATAGTCCCGTGGACATCGGTCCAGCTGTTTCGGAGATTAGCTCAAAGAAAATGACAAATCAATCAAAAATCTTATAATTTATATGTATATTATATGTTTTTTGTTATATGTATCGTTTACGTACTTGCATCATCATATCAACCGATTACTGTCCCACTGCTGGGTATGAGTCCCCTTTCAGACGTTACACACGACGTTTCGTTGTGTCACAGAAAATAAGTTAAAATCGAAAATAATTATAAAATTTTTCCCCCCCCTTACCCCAGGTGTTTAATTCGGTAAGCTACGCCTTAACTACATTTTCTTATGTATATGAATCTATTTGCACCTGGTTACATAATAATACTACCAACAAAACCACCAACTAAACTAAATGTAAAGGTGGTAGAACCGTTTGTAGTTCGAGACCAGCGGCACCACCGCCACACTTGTTTCTGCCTAATAACAGTAGTGTTAAGCGCTGCTGTCTTCTGGTTTGAAGGGTGTGGTAAGGGACATAAACTTAACGAGGCACTCCAACTTAGTCCTCAGGGGTAGCAACGCATCTGTAGTCGACTTCGGTTGGGATTTTGGTCTTATCTGGGGTAGATCACAGATGTCCATGGGCAGCAGTTGCCGCTTGCCATCAGGTAGACTACATGCTCGTTTGCTACTCCATCATATAAAAAAAAAACTAGCACTTGCCCCGCCTTGCTGCGCAGTGGACTATGTCCTAAAGCTCTCTTATTCTAAGAGTTATATATTATTAGCAAACACGTGTAGTCAATCCCAAGGATAGAAGCAACCTAAAATCGTCTACAGATACGCTTCTACCGCTGAGATCTAAATTAGGGGCCATTAGGAAATCTGACAGTCAATCAGTCTGGCTGGTATATCTTTTAAGCAAGAATACAGCAGTGCCTAACACTGCTGCAATAAGGCTGACCGCCCATTAGCTACTATCGCGCGAATGTCGCTTGCCGCTTAAGCTACTGAGCCGTCACTTAATCCACTTCCAGTCGAACGTGAAATTTGTTATTTAAGTGGTATAGACATGATTAATTCAAATAAATAAAGAATCTGTTAATAGTCGCTGTCTATTGACTACTGACTACTTTACAATTGATATTACGTACCTGAATAGAAGACTTACCTATTGAATGATCGCCGAGTAACTTTTGAGAATTGCGCTTACCCTTCGTAACACAATTAATCTTAACCAGTATCTGCCTAGTACACTCCGAATGTTGATAATTTAAAAGCAGAAGTTGTTAAATTTCGAACATTGGTATGCATAATCGGATAGATTGATTATTATAAATGAGCATAAAGCGTCCAGTTGCTCAAGTGGTAATAACCAATAAGAAGTCATGGTAACACACTTAATAGTATCTGACAGCTGTTGTTTGTTGTTGTTGTAGTTGACAGCTAATAAGTACAAAATTAATTTGGCGATTGTCGCCACCAGTTGCCGGCGACTGCCAACAACCGTCAACACTTGCCAGCATCGACTAATGACCGGCCACAGACTGTCGCTCATGTATTAATTCACTATTAGCCCGTGTGTTACCTCCCTAACAGAAACTAATTACCGCAGTCGAATGTATCTAGTAGACTTGCTTCCTATAACGACTTTAAGAAGTTATTCGTATGTTCCAAGCTAGTTCCATCTAGTGTGTGTAAAATTAACCGGTTCCCGATAAATACGTAGAGTAAGTAATCTAATAGATAGATTCATGACTTCATGTAAACTTTACAAATATTATTTGTCGTAAGAACTTATACACAACCTTATACACAAATACTTATACAAAAGGTTTTAAAGGTGGTAGAACCCTTTGTAGTCCGACCCCGGCGGCACCACCGCCACGCTTATTTCTGTCTAAAACAGCAGTGTTAAGCGCTGCTGTGTTCTGGTTTGAAGGGTGTGGTAAAGGAGAAAAACTTAACGAGGCGTGCCAACTTAGTCCTCAAGGGTAGCAACGCATCTGTGGTCGACCTCAGTTGAGATTGTGTCTTATCTGGGGTGGATCACAAACGTCCATGTGCGGCGGTTGCCACTTACCATCAAGTGGACTGCATGCTCGTTTGCTACTCAATCATATAAAAAAAAAACAAATTCTAGGGCAGTTACATAGTGTACGTAAAATTACAGGTTACCTCAAACTAAACTTACAATAGTCAAGATCATACGTAAAGCCACAAATATTATGAGTCGCTCTATATGACACGCTTGTCCTAACCAATCAACGTGAAGATCGCATCTACTAATTTACAGATTATACCCTATAATAAATGTTTCTCAATGTAAACAACTTTACTACAATGTAAACAAAAAAATATACCTTTCTGTAAGTCAGTAAAAAGGGAAGACTACTTTATATTGCTTTAATAACGGCAGTGTAAACATTTTTCTTGATTGATGGGTGTGAATGTAGACGCTAAAACGAAAGGTCTAAATTGGTTCTTAGATGTTGCAATGCATATACAATTAACCTCAAGAAGGATTCCTGCTCTGTTTGGAGTCGTGAACAGACATTCATCACCTGTAGTAACGTAACATCCACTTAGAGCCACTACCCATTACAAAAACTAGGAGTCTATTTAGTTACTTCGTCAGGGTTAAAGTGGAACTATGATCACTTACCTTTATTCCGTGCCGCCACTCACTATTCAGTCGCGTCCGATAGCGAAGCTTTTATACCCCGGTTGAAGGGATGTTCTGACGTCACAACGATTAACACGCTCTGTTAAGCTTCAGGGAATATGCACCGACACTGTGAAACATAAAACAATGATAAATAAACATTTTTGTTCCACAATTTTTATATAAATAAAATAGTAAGAATTTTAAACGTTTATTTATTTGGTTAAAATATCGTATAAGCATATACAATAAGATACTACAGTTCGTCCTCATCAAACACTTCGATTTTAGAAAAATAAAATAAATTTAGAATGTATATATTCTTTTGCTATAAAAGATTTCCTATATGTAAATAATAATTTATTTTTCAAGTTCATGTCATAAGTGTTGCAAAAAATCCCTTTCAAATTATTTTAGCAATAATTTCATTTTCTAACGCGATTTCACACAATCTCATAAAAGCTCTCAGAAAATACATAGATAATAAATCATGTTCGTATTGCTTTTAATAGGGGAACAAAAAAAATCTGAATGATATATAGCTAGATACCTACTATTGGGAATAAATTTATGCAGCATTTTAATACAATCTACTTTACGCCATGCAAACTTTGGTCGCCCAGATATTAATGTAAATCGCGAAAATTTTATTCGTTGGTTCCTTCAAATGAAATCTTGATGAAATTGTATGGTAGAAAATATGTGGCTTATAACCAGAATAGTATTGTGATCGTTTTACTATCCTAATATCAACTATAGTGAAATATAAAATTCGATTTCAAAATAGGTTAACAGCGCCAGTAGCAAATCACGTTTGAGATTTTTTGTATACGAGTATATTACAGCAGCAACTTAAGCGGTGATAGTTCTAGCCGTTCAATCACGGTCTAACTAAAATAGTGTTCTCCTAGCGTTTAGATCACGGTCTCCCAATCGACGGCTTCGAAGCCCTAACTCCACGCATGTCTGATATTTCGAAGTTATGTGCGTATTAGAAATCAATTATCATTTGCTACAACACTGAAGGAAAACATCGTGAGGACACCCACACTCAGAGTTATTGAACAAGAAATTCTCAAAATTGAAGTATAATAATTTGAACTTGCCCAGCGAGGTGGACTATAGCCTAACACACTCCGACAGAAGGCCAGTGCCCAGTAATGCAACAGTAATGGGTTTACAATAGCATGAGATCCACTTGATGCTGGCGACTGTTTTGTACAGTTACATATGTGCAAATCACATAAACAGTTTGGATTAACATCCTACTTAAAGATTGTCACAGATGTGTTGTTACCCTTAAATAAATAGCGACAAAGGTAGTTTTGGCACAAGCCCTTTTTTATAGTAGTTGTTTATCCCCGCTTGAAATACATAATAATATTTAATTTATATTTCAGTGTATTAATTCCCTTGTTTTCCTTTTTTTGTTTTAATTTAACATGTTTTGGGAGTTGCATCAAGAAGTCGATTAAATAGTAACATAGAAATATTGTCGCTGCTCGTGACAAGTTTCATTCGTAATTTTTGTAAAAGTTTCACGCTCGGTGATAATCAGTTTATCCTTTTTTTGGTTAGCATAAATCGAAATTTTAAAAATTTTGCCTACTTCATATTGCTAAATGTTGTTATTTTCTTTCATTTAACCTATAAATCATTTTGGAATCTTCATTATTTTCCACCGCTCTGACTGGGTGATTTTCTTTGCCACCCCCGCCAATCATTTCAAATGATATGAATGAACAATATTCAAATTAGCGTACCACACCGTTGAATCGCATTATTCATATCGGGGGTGAAGATAAGACGACCTAGGGATGTGGCTATGGATAATTTTTAAACTACGCCGGCAATTTAATCTTACTATTCCATATTCAATCTTATTTGAAAAATAAGTTTAGTGATACTCAAATTGTAACCGAATAGTTTATCGGTATCATTATTTTGTAAATTACATAATCGAAAACTAAATTTACTGAAACTATTAAGTACTACTAACTGTGAACCACTAATTGAAAAATATAAATATTTTTACACAATAAGTGAAAAAGTTTATATTTATCATTCTTAAATTCATGCAAATTGTAATATTGTAATCAAATCGATTATAAATAACTTTCTAGAGTACTTATAATTTATAGCGAAATTGAATTTTCAAAATATTAAATTCATATAGGCTCGTAATTAAAAGTTCATTGCATCATTATGTTTGTATAATCAATGTGCTTTAATACAGCGAGTTTTTAGAGTAATTAATAAACATTAATAAATTAATTACAGTAAGTATATCATTAAACAAGTAGGAGCGGTGGGTAATTAATTAAAATTACGTGCTTATTTCTTTGTGCAATTTAAAACTAAAAAAATTTAATTCTTTAGTTTTGATCTCACTATATACGTAACAAAAGATATTAAATTAAAGTTAAATATTAAATAAACTATAAATTCATTGGTACTATTTCTATGCCACAAGAGTTGTAGTGTTTAGAAAAAGTTAAATTCAATTAGCTTACCTTAAGACTCGAAGAGCTTTCAGATAAGTCCAGCTTGGTCTCATGCAGATTGAGTACTAACCGGCAGTTGACTGACTAATTACACTGTACGTGCTCTATCGAAAATACCTAAATGGAACATTGTATCGGTAAACTTTGCTTTGCAAACGTAGCGCTATAACGATCAGTAGGACGAGCACGAACGTCGCCGCGTCGATTTTTAGTCGATAATAAAGTTGTCTTGTCACAAAAATAATAACCCGCAGTAAGTGTCAACTAATTGGTTCAAACGTTTGACAAACCGACTACAAAATTTCATTAAAATTAGTAGAGCACTTAGAGACTGCAGCGGGTTACCTCACATGAATAACGGACACATATCCGCGTGAGAAATACGTGGGTGCGTGTTTACGCATGTTTAAGCGCGACAATCAAAGTTCCCTTATAGTATCGACGACTACTGAGGCTATGGTTTTCTTTAAAGTCCTGTAAAATCTTTTTAAAGTCTCACTTAACTTGTCCCAGGGTAGTCTAAAAAGAGCGTAATTAAGTTACTTATTAACTTCTAATTTAAAGGCCGTGGTAAGCGAACCATACTTTTCAGAGGCTTTCCAAATTGCCATCAGAGATAGCAAAGCATATGTGGCCGAGATCAGGATACCTAAGGATTGGTTCTACGTGATTTCGGCCACAAATGCATCCGGTGTTGACTGCAGATGTCCACAGGCAATAGCCACTTACCGTATAGGTAAGTACAATATCGCTTAGAACTCGATAAATTATTTAATGCCTTTACTATGTTTCACTAATCTTTATTTTTAATTTCATTAGGTATTGACAGACCTATGTTATTTTTTCGATGAATTTGATATTTAAACTTTAACAATCAACAACGTAGCAATGGCTGAGTCATGTGTAAAAACGGGCTCTTCTTCATAGGGACGACACGACACGACACACACGTAATATCTAAATAGACGTAAGTGTATGTAGTTGTGTACTTCGCGTATCAAAAGGGACAGCAAAGCTTATACAGATACGAATATATTATAGATAACAAATTATGCAGATCCTTATTTTCTTGTCCTAAAATCGATTCCGGACTAATTTATTTCAGATCAAAATCTCGTTTGAATCAGTTTCGCTCGGATAAATAATAATTAAAATGTCCTTGTGACAGACAGACTTATTTCGTTCAAATGGTACACGGTCTATATGAAATAGGTATTTGTTTGTAGACACACGACACAGGGACGACACGACACAGTTCTGATACTGACATAAGCTCTGTCAGTCAGAACTGAGTCGTGTCGTCCCAGTAAAGATGAGACCAACATTCTTGGTATCAACAAGTACCATTTCTAGAAATGTTTACGGGTTGAGCAATTAATTTATTTCTGTTCAATACAACAACATTGTTAAGCGATTTTGTGTTCTGGTTTCAAGGGTGTGGTAAGAGACTTACTTATACGCGGCGTACCACTTTAGTCCCCTTAGCGACTAGTCTGTGGTCGATCTGAACTAGAACTCTAATCTTATCTGGGATTACATAGATGTCCATGGGTGGCGGTGACCATTTACCATTAGAAACATTCCGTAGTCGAAGTCACGTAAGACGAAAAAGGTCGAAAATAGCCAGTAACGCTCACCAGGAACAAGATCAATACATTCAGTTTACAGACGACCCGCGTGGCGGAGCGGTCACCATACCGGTCTGACACGCAGTGGGTTCCGGGTTCGATCCCCGGTCAGAC
>DWRA01005213.1:0-10097 GCA_018250295.1 Spathilepia clonius
AACTCTGTTAATTATATTGTTAGTAAGTGTAATTGGTGCATAACCGTTCTTTTTAACAATAAATAAATAAATAAATTGAGTACATTAAGCAGACATTTGTAATAACTGTACCAATATTGTACCAAAATTAATATTTGGAACTGATTAGACATCATAGTCAGAGTAATCACGGTGTACCATCGGGTTGAGCAAGCTCGTTTGGTACTTCAACTTCACAAAAATCAGAATAAAAGTAGACGAACTCATGTTAAGCGTCTATTGCATACAATTTCCCCGATTGTGGGATAAGCGCATCCTATAGCTGGGAGGAAACTTGCCCGTTTCCCCACTATAGAGATGTCATCTCGTCCCGGTGTGTGTGGTACAGTAATTTATAATAGTCAGCGTCTGCGTAGTGTTGGTTATTAATCACTGAGCTAAGGCTACTAGAAGTGCCGGGAATATATGCAGCGCTAGGGATTCGAAGGATACTAATTAAATACTTGTCCATTTTATAGAACAACCTATGTACAAGATGTTGCTCATATTTTGCTTATTCATATTAATTTATGGAATTTTATGTAATTATTAGACTTTCATGTGGTATTTCATAGAAATTTATGTTTTCCAGCTTAGTAAAAGTTCACTAACACTGTGTTGTAATGTTAGTATATGTATTTATAACATACAGTAAATAAAATAACTATTAGGATGTAAAATTTATTCGACTAATGTACTACCATAAATTGTATAATTAATCGCGTGTACCATTTCTTTGCGTTTCATTTTGAAATCTATTTTACCTATGGATTACAAAAAATAATCGAGCTATTAAATAAATAAATATAATCCGAGGTAGTCTGAGGCAGTTTGTTAAATCAGCAAATGAAGACAAACAAAGCTACTATAGCCAACATTTTGATGCAAGTAAAAACTAATTTCAGTTTTGTTGAAATAAAAAAATTGCATCCATAAGTGGTAGCGGGCGGGTTGCGTCCCGGGGGTCGTAAGTTTGTTTTAAAAATGCAGTCCCAAAACACCCATATTCAACTAGAGATCAGTTTTACTGCGAACTGCGTTATGCGGTACGAAATTGTCCACATTTAAACTTTTATCATTTTTATACGCCACGAACATTTCGTAAAGTTTTTACATTAATCATACTTTCGATTTAATTATTACAAATAATTTGTCTGTATTTCAAAACAGTTTAATATTCGATGAACAACGCAACGTACTTAGCAACGTATCTCTGGCTGAAATCAAGTAGTCTTATTTGGGTTTGATCACGGATGATCATGGGCGGCAATAGCCAGTTGCCCTAAGGTGAACGGCATGCTCGTTTGCTATTTCAATACTGTATAAAATATTTTATAAATTTCCGTTTCATATTTCGGCGAGCCATCCAAAACGAAAGCCCATACCAGTAATTTGAGAGAAACCCATGCAAAATTGTTTTACCAGTCATAAAAATAAATCCCGTGACCAGTTTATCGGGAAGCCCGACATCGCATGTACGTTTAAACTGACATTTCAGTTTTTTGTTTTTAAGCGTTATTAATATATGTCGGGCGATAGTGGCCGTGTGATATATGGTGGCCGGAATTAATCGGTCGTTTTATTGCCGCAAGTACACGTGATGAATGTGTGTTTGCATGTTTATGCTAATGTTTATGTTACAACAGTTTAAGCTGGAAGTTATCTAAATGCGTGAATTGTCACGCTAATTGTGTTCTTAAATACTTTCATGAAAGTTTTGAATTATTTTTATTTAAATTCTATTTCAACAGGAAAATGTCATTAAATTATTTCTAGTTTTTGTCAATTTCTTTAAAGGAACCTCTCGTGGAGTTTTAAAACATGCGATATTTCCTATTACATAGGTATTTAAATCTAGCAATACACATTACAGCATGATGCCGAAGTTTGTTCCAGGCTTTCTACAGTTACTACAGGAGAGAGGTCAGCTGCCAACAGTGGGATATGAGTAATGTTGCAACGAATAAAATAATGAGATCACCTAATAATCGAGCTATATTATTACGTATTCTAATTTTCATAGCGAACTATATTCAAGCTACGTTATCATAGCCTCCTGATATTAACGCTACGTTATCATGTATTCAAATTTTCATAGCGAACGGGATTTTCCGACGTGTCCAAAAATAATATGTCACAGTCTAGTGGGTGGATCACGGCCTCTCAATTGAGGGATGCGAGATTCAAACTCCAAGCATCTTTGATTTCTCGGCGTTCTATTCGTATTAGAAATTAAAGATTACTTGCTATAACGGTGAAGGAAAGTATCGTGAGAAAACCTACACACCAGAGAGTTCGCTCAAAAAAGTTCTTAAAGATTTTTCATATACCTTTCTTCTACCAATTCGTACTTCGCCAGCACGGTAGACCACGGCCTAATCTCTTTCATTCTGTGAGGAGACGGAGAGCCGTGCCCAGCAGTGGGACAGTAATGGGATGACGACACTAAAGTTATATATATGGGTTGTATTTTCACATATTGTGATTTTTGTTCTAAAAACGGATGTGATTTTCTGACATGTCAAATAATAATATATCCTGGGTTACTACGCTAGGTATATCGTAGAATATTCTCATGACGTACGACACAGGTGCGTCCGCGGTCGCGCTCTAAACTAATGGCGTTAATCCTCGACTTGTGGTCGGTCATGTAATGGCTCATTGCTCACGCCACAAGACAGGTACACTTGTGGTATTAATTAATTTAATGTATTGTAACTTATAAGTTTCCATTAAAATATTTTTGACATTTTAAACATAAAGTTTTACGGATGTTTCAAATAACATACGATAATAAATAGTAGGACTTCTCCATTATGCTGACAATCCAAAATACACTTAGATGCTATTCTCTTAAGGCTAATTAGCTAGCATATGTTCTGTCATGCGGATCTCAACCGCACGCGTGAATAATACTCCCAAATCTCTTCGCAACTACGAGCATGTGGCATGTATGACAGGAAAAGTATGTATGAAACGATAGAATATAAGGAATATACATATGGGTCTTTATATGCGAATACGAACTCGCGTGACAGGAAAAAAATGGATCTCATTTTATTTAGAGTCATTTTATATTTTGAAACAGTTAAATTTTAAATAGTTATGTCATCAAATATGACTTGAAAGCGTTTAATTCATTATATCACTTCTTGTATTTGATGGATGATTAAAACGTGTAAAAGCATGCAATAAACTTCAGAGAAAGAAATTCTGAAATTAATGTTCATTTACAAAGTCTTTGAAAAAAGGTTAGTTTGATTTCTAGCGAGAGTAGTGACAGTTACTGTTCAAATGCCTATAAAATATGTGGCGCCTGCCCACAAATCTAGTAACCTTTGATCGCGACTGTCCTATGACATCTCTCAATCAACCCGCTTTGTATATCCAATTCTCAGTTTATTTTCAAAGTAAACGATGACAGCTGAGCTCTTTGTACAGGTAAACTGTATGTGATGTGATGTTTGTTTGATGTGCTCGTATTTATATTCGTTTAGTTCATTTGTTTCACATAATTCAGTAACAACGTTTGTGCGTTCATGCGTATGAAAACACGTACATAAGCGCGTTTGGGCATGCATGCGTCTGAATTTCGCTTTAGTTTGTACATAAGTTCGTGCATCTGTGCGTTCGTGAGCGCATTTGTGCGTGCGTGCATCTCAATTTAGCGTTTGTCTGTTCATGAGTCACATTGTTCTTCCGTGTGTGTGCGCGTTTGGACGTGCGTCTGTAAGATCGTGCGTATGCAGGTGTACGTAGATATAGTGAATTCTTTAATACAACAGAGGAGTAAGGTGAATACTTCATGTAGTAATTTATGCATCACGAGACTTTTTATCTGCGCCACATCATCGCATAATACTGCTATTTTAAATTTGAAATAGAGCCAGAAAAAGCGTAAAACTTTTAAAATACTTTTTAAGAAAACAAGACTTCTACGCATATGTTTAAGCATAAGCATTAAAATTAAAACTACCACTTTATTACCATAACCCGTATTACTCAAAGTTTTAATGAAATAAAATGTGCTCAAATAAAAATAATTACTCCTACTCACGGCCACATTACAAACACGAGTTTATTTCTCACATTTTCACCTTAGAAAAATAAATAGCACATAGAAAACAAATCCGGTTAGTGAGTTTTCTCCATTTGACCCGTTTTTCTGCATCAACAGTATTAAAAGTACCGTGCATTCATCTTGTACGTAGCGAGCTTTGGACCGGCTTCAGAGCAGCTACACGAAGCCAAGCGGTGCACACGGGCGCTTGTTTTTACACTGGTTATTACTTTCCTATCGAAAGAGGTAACGATAAAATATAAACAGTAGCGCTCAATGTTCTTGCTCCCAATAAGTAAAGTAGTTATAGACGAACACATTAAGCTGAAATGAAAAAATATATATAAACGCGTAGAATAACCTCTTTCCTTTGGAAAGTCGGTTAATAAAGTAGAAATATCACATTGTTTCTGTTAAATTGACAAAAATATTGCAGCATAAAAGATAGAGCCGTTTATTCATGGGACAGGCAAACAAATGCAGAGACGCACGGTGCAGGCTTAGTAGGAAATGGAATTTTAAGAAAATACAGATAATGTTTTTGTTTAATATTCATGTTTTTCAAATACTTTGTATGGTTAACTTTTATACAAACCAATAAAGTGTTTATGTAGGAGAAACCTACGCATCGAAAAATCATGTTGTAATATAATATTTTGAACAAAGATTTTTATATGTTTCGTCTATTTTTTGCGCGTTCAATACATTTATTAAATGTTTAATGTTCCCGAATTGCTGAGAATAACAACAAATGAAAGCGCACCGCAACAACTGCAATATATCCGAATATATTCGAAGAAAACGCATCAACCAAAAATGAAAAATACAAATCAAAATTTAGTAGGTATAAACTTTGAATAAACAAAGTTGATTCATACTGAATTCTTTTTGAACGTCTACAAACTACCACCGCCGTTTTTTTTGCTATGAAGAAGAAACCGCGCAAAAAAACTCCATACCATTTCATCGTGTGCGTTATTATGAAACCACAAGCACTCTGTCAAACGTAAACGACTGAGAAGGAGTATGACGCATGGAAATTTTTGTACGAAGCGGTTGGAACGCCCGTCTGTATCTTTTCTGGCTTTATTCGTATTTTTAATTACGTCCCGTGTGCACATTGTCTTGGCCACCGTTTCATTTACTTGTATGAAATGTACGCTGCGTTAACTGTGATTTTGATATTTGAGTTTAGATTAGATTTTTATTTTATGTTCCATACAAAGGAAATACTAAAGTTAATGTTAAGTGCTGCGTTCCGGGTGTAGCAAGGTAGAGACAATGATATGCGGCATTCCAGCCTAGTCCTTAACTTAGCATAAAGGTACCTTAAAGTTAATTTCATACCACGGATACTCCGATATCTAGTTGATAACGTCAGTGTTAGCGCTGCTATGTTTCAGGTTCAAGGGTGTTATAACGAACACATACTCGTCTAACTTCGTCCTCAAGGATAGCATCTGTAGCAGATCTCAGGTAGGCTTATCTGAGGTTGATCACCGATGTCCATGGTCTGCATTGGCCACTTACCTAAAGCTGGACTACATTCACGTTTGTTACTTGAGTATTATTTCAAAAAAATCACAGTAGCGTCAGTACTTATTTTACGGTAGAAGTATTTCAAACGGTGTCTACGTATATTCATCGCAGCCAAAAGCTGATCAATGTTGCCAACTCCTTTAATAGAACATCTATTTTAGATCTGCGTTTTCTATTTATTTATTTAATTATTTTTAATCCACAGCAATCAAAAATCCCACAATTCTAGTTTCGACATTCAAATATTCTATCTTCAGTCTAAGCTTTAATTAAACTATAATTAAACCCATTTATTTAAATTAATTAATAAACATAGTACGTTAGAATAATTCGACAGCTACAGCAAGTTTATATTTAACACCGCACAGTGGTCAGTGCAGCTGTAATTTCACAGATCACTTGTCAAAGGTTTATTTGCAACGTTAATCACTTTATTGTTTAAGTTGTAGTTTATTTGGAGAATCAGGCATATCATGTGTATCTACAAATTTAAATAAGAACGGTTTAAAAACAATGCATGTTGATTAACTCCTGTAGCAATGGATTGTAGTGAATATAAAACTATACCAAAAGAAATTTACTAAAAATAATTTCACTTATTATTTCTGTGCCCTTTCTCCTGTTAATCTCGAAGACGTTGCTTTAAAAGAAAAAGTTATAAAAGTACTTTTATCATATATCATGGTACTTTTGTACCACTACCAAATAAAAATCAAGTCTACTGAATTTTATATCTCATTCTTTCTCATGCTATTAGACAGAAAAAAATGTATTAGTAATTTAGAGAGATTTTGCTTCGCGTTAGGTCAGAACCATTCGGGAATAGGAACTACAAAATGTAAGAAGTGCAACAATGGTGGACCAGTTATCATTTTATTAAGCACCGCTGCTTTACAGTTTACAATATATAATAAAATATATATATATTTTTTACAGAATTTGACATGTTATAGTGAGTAGGCTAAATTTGGCATAATGATTGGTGACTAGACATGCATGCATTACTTTGTATATAACTTATATTTCTATATGAGCTTCATGTATTTGAAATATCATGATAGATTACTTCGGGAGCGTTCAAAGGTTGTATTGACACTTATTGACAAGTGCTCTTTAGTATTTGCTTCTGATTTTCTATTTCAGTATTCCGAATTCACAAGACAATACACAGTAAAACGAATGGAATATTTTTGGCACATTTGCCAGTTCTGTCACGACATATCGAAAATGTACTCAGTAAAGAGACAAATATAGACTAAATACTAAGTGAAAATGCGTGTTACTTTCATTGGAAACGTATAAAGCAGTAGTTACTTTAAGGTCCGCAAAAATAATTCATCAGTGTTAGGAATTATAGTTCTAATTATAGTGGCAGTTCTGAAAACTAAACCCAAAAATTACTCAAAAATGTTACTTATACTAATCAGATCGAGAGTAAATGATGCTTATTGCGGACACACTTAAAATGTGTGACTGCTGCTGACTTAAGCCTAGTAGAAAATCTCCGATGTTATTTTGCTTTCTCATTTTAAAATCTGCTTATTAACTTATATGAGTACCTCAAGAGTAGCGATGCATTTATGTTCCTCAGATGAAAATCTTAATATATTGAAGCTATTGCAAGTAACAATTTAAAATCAGACTTTTAATTAGAAGTATATAATAAAAAAATAAAGGCTGCACAAATTTTTTCTTCACCAATAAAATAATTTTCCTACTCCACTACAGTAAAATTACGCAATGGAGCTAATAAACTCATATGAATAACCAGAACAATGGATTCACACGGAAAGTTCGCGAGATACATGGCACAAACAGCGCCCGTTTCCGGCGGAGGTTAAAACCGGTAGCGTTTTACACTAATTACCACAGCGCGATCCACATTTTGTAGTATTACTGCTGAGACACACGGCGTTGATGAGCGTCGAGCCAAGCAAGCGAATTAATTAAGACAATAAAGGCAATAAATAAGGCATTATATAATAAAGACAATAAATAAGGTGTTGCCTGTTTGTGTGTACAAACAGGCAACGACAGTCGACGACAATTTGCGACGGTCGATATGAACTGTCGCTTGTGTATTAACTCTTTGTCACTAGTGGGTTACATCCCTAATTCGCATTTCGACTGAGGTATAACCCATTGTTGATTGGTGTAGATAGAACCCCATTTAACATTTTTTGACATAACATTTGACATTTTTTGATAATAGTTTAACTTAATAATTGAGTGTATTATCGTTAAGTAGATATGCATTTTTATAAAATAAATTATCACGATTCCCTCTAAAATCTCAAGTATTAATCAAATTTTGGATTAATAAAGACAATTTTATTTCGATTCTCATTTTACATACCCGTGTGTCCCCAGCCAAACGGTTGGCAATGCAGCAAGCTAAATTTACGGCGCGCGCTCAACGCGCACACTCTACACGTCGCGCCCTTAACGGACGGCGCATTACGGCCGCTGGTTCCGCGTAAATTTACGCTCGCTATTGTGCGTAAAATAGCTGGTCCTTGTTTCGAGTTAATAAAACTTTACTACCGATGAACGGATAAATGATGCGACCAATTTGTTTCGGTGCAGTGACAAGTGTGCCAATCTTTGAGAACATTATGCAGATCTCCCGAATGCTTTTTGTTTATATTTATGCTGGTGCAACAAGCTATAAAAATGATCTCTATTAATCTCTAAGTATATGATTACGAAACATCAGTGTACGAAGTTATAGATTGATACAAATGCTGAAATTAACACTGGTCAACAGTTGTATTATTAAGCAAAAACGAATACTGACTACAGCGAAAAGCCTGCCATTAGCATTAACACCGAATCTAGTCGAACAATAAGAGGCGTCGGAAAATACTTCTAAAAAGCTTCGTTAAAATGCCTTTATTTCAATACAAATACCAGCGGAATCCACTCAACAGCTGAATAAATGCCATCCGATCAGCTCCAGTCCTCCAATCGAAAATAGATTTGCAAAGCAAATGAGTGGAGCGAAATCCAGCCAGAATCGGCTCCCAATCGGCACAATTTGTTTTATCTCCAAGAAACAAACAAAATAAATTCCAATCGGACGATTAAGGTACACCTTCGATCAGTAGATCTAGACGAATGGTAGGATTAAGGGCGGACGGGATGGTTTCATTTGCTTGCGATTGCGAGGGACGTCGATAGCATACGAAATGTGTAACGCCGCAGTTTAAGGAGGACCAGTATACTAAGACGTAGGTTTGGGCTTTTGTACGCTAGGGTAGGATTAGATACTAATTATGTTTTACCAAGAATGGTTAATATCAGAATATGAAAAAGTGCAGAAGCACGATAATTACATTTGTTGAAGTCAGCTTTATGTTAGTTATCTGTCGATAGTGGTCCGGACCCTTTAGTCGGCGCCATTTCTACCAGTTCCTTAACTAGTAATATCTAATTTTAAAGATCATTTTTTTTCAAATAACATATCAGATGTAAGATCAGATGTGACTAGTAAATAAATGAAATAAATACGTGAATTTGTAAGACTCGGTCAGATGTATTTACAGAATACGGTAGTTGATGTAACTTAGCTTTGTTTTTACTTTTTTTTAAGTAAAATTCGAAGAAAAAAGTTTCTTTTTTCATTTAAGTTAAGAAAACAGATCCCGAGAATACCTCGGAAGGCAGTCATCTTGAAGGTAATTTGTTAAATAGAAACGCCAATTGAATTTTGGATGAGTTCCACTAATCTAGGTAATTTGGGAAAATCTTCATTTTTTGGCAAATAATGCGCTGGATAGGTAGAAATATTTGATCAATAATAAATCTATCATATGAACAACCTTGGCAGAGATAGGCAACTTCTTTTTTTCTAGCATAAAGCCTTTAAAAGTGATCGCTTTTATTTTTAGGTCAACAATCAGACAAGTCTCTTATTTGAAAACTAAGTAACAAACTATTATTGCCTCGCCAAGGCCTCGTTACATAAGTGGGTTCGGGAGCATTAAAGTTGCCTCATTTGTACTGAACGCCTTAGTATAAAATGCAATTATTTTAACTACTCTATATTTAAGTATACTTAAGTAATTTCCTACGGCGGAGGTACTTTTATCCTGTTCCAATTACTAAGAAATTGGTAAAAGGAGAACCTTTCTACACCACCATCAGTTAACCAAGTACACATAAATAAATAGGAATAAGTGTATGTAAGTTAAATAAATAAGAGCAAGTCATTATGTTACTCTCTAACGTCAGAGCTCCAGGCATTGAACGCTCTTATTTTCAAAACTCAATGACGTGTTGTCGTAATAACTTCACATTTCTTACACTTTCTTATTTCTGCCTAATAATACCAGTGTTAAGCACTGGTGTCTTCTGGTTTGAAGGGTGTGGTAAGGGAGATAAACCTAACGAGGCATTCCAATTTAGTCCTCAGGGGTAGCAACGCATCTGTGGTTGACTTCAGTTGGGATTCTGATCTTATCTGGGGTGGATCACAAAT
>DWRA01005214.1:0-10096 GCA_018250295.1 Spathilepia clonius
AAAATAATCGCTTAGTACGCTGTCATTTGTGTGTTATTGCATTTCACGGTGCTTTATGTTCCTCAAACCTGAACAACTGCGTACAGACGTCCCTAAGGACCTCTTGCCTCAGAGAGAGTTACGGCCAGTGGAGTAATATTTTACGAAACTCCTTGCTTACTTGAATAAAATATGTTTTGGATAACACGGAGGTAATAAGCTGGATATTATTTAATTTACTTATAAACTGTAGTACTCATTATTATGTACTTAAGTACATACTCAAATGTACATGAATTATAACTCTTTGTATAATCTTTATATAGTAGTAGATTTACTATATTAAGGTAGGACAGCATAAAATCTGTTTTTTAAAACAAATACATACTTTAATGGTTAGCTAAACACTTACTTGGTTTCAAAATAATACAAACTTTGTACGCAGAATTATTTAATAACCCTAATATTAAACACCAATTCCGGTAGATAGATAGGGCAAAGATGTAGAGTAGGTACGTTAAAATTAAAACCACTTATAAATTAAAATGATACTTAACGGGTCGAGTTTAAAAAGTTTGTACTATAGAAACTACTCCAAACTCTATCAATTTATTTTCGTCTCTATACCTATTTTTATTCTCTAATCCTGAACATCTGTACGTCCCGGAGAACTCTATCTCAAGAGTTCACCGAAGAACCCTTTCTCAAGAGTTACGGCCAATCGGGACAATATTGCGCGCCTACACTACATTCACTTGTTCGGTAAATAAAAAAGTTTCGGGCGAAAGTGGCGAACTTTTTTACGAGAGCTCCTTCATCTCGAGAGATCTTGTAAGACATTTTTATCTGAAAGTAGCTTGGAAATTGTATTCGATTCGATGCGTACACGTATGGACGGTACTCTTATGTGAATCTAGAATGTTTGCGATTGTTTACTTGAAATTATGTTCAGTAAACAAAATGAAGATTATAAAAACATTAAACACCAAGATAGATTTTTTATTTAAGATAAATCTGACCCGGTTGCCCGCTTCGGTTTCAAGGTGGTAATAGTTTCCTTGATTTCACTACGGCAACGCCACCATCACACCAGGTGAATTTACTGACATCGCACTGTTAAGTAAGGAAAAACTTCTTACGGAAATTGTAGTAGTTAATTTCTAATATGCACGTAATTTCGAATATTAAAAGTTTGTGATGGGATTTTAATTTCAGACAACAATCCCACATAATCCGGTGTCGCTTTTGGGCACGGGGTATATTTTGAAGGTCGTTCACCCTTGAAACTAAAAATGTGTTTTACTGTTTATTAAGTTTTAATATTCAATCAGTCCCAAAAGGGAATTCTATTGCAGGTTACTGTAACACGGCGAAGGGTGTAACATTAAGCTGTGGATGAAAAAAGTGACTCGTGGCTAGAAATAGGACTACAAATGGGATAGAATAGGAAGAAAGTCAATCGGCATAATTATGTCCACGACTTATAGTGACCACTTATCTAATGACCACTTAATAGAACAATACTACGTAGACAAAAGTACTAAACTATTCACGTTGACCAATATTATGCAAGTAAATTACCCTGTGTCAAATATCCAAATTACCTCCACTTTAGCGCTTTTAGTATTCTAAGTAAAGTCTAATTTGTTATCTAATAAAAATCCAATTTTTATTCTTATTAAATCACCGAAATCCGCAACTACGTGTAATGGAAGTAACATTATTTTATACCTGGAAAATCAATCGTTTTTCCCCAGTCGGAACGTTCGGAACAGTAAGTAAATGGTTAACATTAGGATAACGGCACGTCGTATCTGCTTTCAGCGTGATTGATAGGCCCTCGGCTTTCTTCAGGTCTTTTATACACACGAACACAAGTACACAATCGTGTTGGTTTTCTTTTAATTCGTAACACTACCGCCGAATGTATAGTTTTGCAACAGAGATAAATTTTCGCTCCGGTACTTTTTAACCGACTTCCTTCTCCGAAGGAAGAGGTTATCTATTCGTCATGTATATATTTTTTTATGTGTGTCCGGGCATTCTTTCGCGATGCCGAGACCGATCGACATGATTGAACCTTTCTTGTATGCGGCCAGTTTCACAGCGGGTCCCATTACGTAAAAATTTGGAAATTTTAGGCCGTTTTTCCGGACAATTGGAAAAAACGCAAATTCTTATTATCTCAAATAACTCGAGTGTTTGTGAAACGATTTCCATTTTATTTTTTCATTGCATAGGGAATTTTGTTGCGGTACTTTTCTTACTGGATATGGGTATGCTCCGATGATTAGATCTTCAAGTTACGGAGTGGAACACCAAACCACCACCCCCAATTTTCACATATTTCAAGATATCAAATTCAACACAATTTACGCGGTAATTCACTAAACTAGAAAATCATTATAATTTAAAGAAATGTTTAAATTATTTTTTGCTTTTTTGTGACGTAGAAGTCAGTTTTAGTTTAAAAATAATTACTGGCGCATTTGTAACTTAGCCGATTCTCCGATGATTTAGTAAATTATATTTTTATGCTGCCGAAAAAAGCTAAAAGCTGACAAAATTAAAGCTTAAAAAATAATAGTCATATTTTTGTTTTAAAACATTAGCTTCAGACGTCACTAAACACCGGCGATTTTCAATTTTCACAATCTTCTGGGTTTTACTCTATTTCAAGGCCCTAGCGTGGACTCCTCTCAGAGTAGAGGATATTATGCCATAGTATGGTTAAGTGCACATTTTCAGGTTTGGCTCAAGTTTGATTTTTTTTAAAGAAGTCATAAGCGAGTAGGTTCCTTCCGAAATGTTGCCTTCACTTATAATCATCTTCATCTATCTATCATCTATCATCTTCGGGTATCATAGCTCCAAGACTTAATAGATGGCATATATAAATTGTTACAAATATATTGTAGACTACACCGCGAGGCAAAACTTATATACGTATATCAGAATTTATACATCACGCATGAATGTAACTGAATTTAACTGCACTCTGCTGAATGAGTTTTCACTGATATTGAAATACCCTAACCGAAGTTATATAACGTATTTGCGGATGTAATTTTTTTTTATATAATGGAGTAGCAAACGAGCATGCAGTCCACCTGATGGTAAGTGGCAACTGCCACTGCAACTGAAGTCGACCACAGATGCATTGCTACCCCTGCGGACTAAGTTGGAATGCCTCATTAAGTTTATCTCCCGTTCCATACCCTTTAAATCAGAATACAGCAGCGCTTAAACTGCTGTTATTAGGCAGAAATAAGTGTGGCAGTGGTGCCGCTGGAGTCGAACTGCAAAGAGTTCTACCACCTTTGAAAATAATGTTTTATTAATAAATGTTGAGTTCAGTAATAATTTTTAAATTTGTAGTGGCACATATCAGCGGTGGTTTAACTGTAAAGGTGGTGTAAATGTGGTAAGAGAGTAAGACTTACATGAGGAACTCGAATAGTCTTTACAGGCAGCAACGTATCTTTGGCCGACTTACAGTAGAACTGTGATCCTATGTGCGGTTGATTTCATACACATGTACTATCTTCTACCCACGACTTCTTTTGCGTAGATTGAGGTTATGATTTAAATACCTCGTCATAATAATATCATGGGCCAGTCAAAGTAAAATAATGGATGAGTGGATTGTTTTGTTTCATATTTTGCCGTTGCAAAAGAGACTATCGGGTTTTCTTTGTGAGTTCGACTCACTTATATGAATAATTTTAAAATTTCCTCAATGGAAACTAATACGAATATATAATTCTTTCTAAGAACTTGTCCGGAAATAGTTAATAGTCAAATTAGCTTTTACAATTATGTAAGATTATGTTTTTATATTTATTTTAGTAGGAAAGATTATGATTTAAAAACCAAAAGACTGGAAATCGCCAGTCTTCTTTCTGCTAATTTAATAAGGTCTTTTGAGAAAAGGTGCTAAAACACCGACAAAGAAAAATTATGTCCATTCATACCCAACCAGAGAATAAAAATCTAAACTCAGATTGGCTAGAACTCGAAGCAGGAACCCTTTGATCTTCAAATTGTACTGGGTTTCGCGTATAGCTAGTTTCTCGTTGTGCAAACAGAAACTGGCCATTGTTGGAATAAACCGAAACCTGAAAGGAACGATTACTTCATTACATTAAACTTACAAGGAATGACTACTCCATTTCATTTTGAACCTAAAAGGAATGACTACTGGACTATTTAATTTAAGTAAGTGTTTTTATTTAAAGATTACCTGCATATTCTTATGAAGTATTTCCAACTAATATGCTTTTTTTTGTTAATAACCATTTAAATGCATTTTTTGTAACTTACTGCAGTTGTAGTTATTGAGTTAATCGTATACTATAGGGTTTTTTGAGGTTAATGAGAATAGGGATTTAGTGATCTTCGATATGTGATGGTCCCATTCACGTATCAGTTTTTAAGGTGAAACGAAAGACAGCGAAAAGCGAGCCAAGGGATCATTAACGAGTGAACATTTGGGTTTTTCTCATTTTCCCGTCCGCGTTAACTGTGTCAGCAGAAAATCAGGTGTGCGGTTTAATACACTAGTATCTTCTGCTGTGTTCTGATTGTAATAGTTGGATATACTATATACTATCTACTAATGCCCCTTATTAATAATTAAAAATTTAAATTTGACACGGTCTAGTATTGTCCGTTGTTAATACTCAAAGATAAAGGTAAACAATTTTCACTTTCTGATGTTGCAAACAATTGTCATTTTTCAATGTTCTATAATAGGTAGGCAAAAAAATTGTCAGATTAATTATGATAAGAAACGCAAGTCGCTCAGAGATATTTTTATTTATGATATTCATCTTAGATAGAAATTTCAATTTTTAATCCATGCCCAGAAGAAAAGGTGTTTCATTTTTATTTATTTATTATTATTTTTATGTATGTTTCGTGATAATTTTATGATGCTCCTATTTGCGACTGTGTGCAATCAGCGATGATTGCACATAATAATTACGTAATATTAGTCTCTTGGGTAGTGGCGGGAAGTATCCAATATCCACTCACTTAAACTGGTGTCGAAGTATCTGTGCCGGACACGGATAAGTTTGGGGTCATCGATACGCTATTATCTGGATGGGGAGCGGAAGTTAAGATAGTTGGGGTAATATGAGATGAGATATTGTTATAATGACAAATATCTAATTTAGCAATATCTGCAATTTTGGAGATTTCGTTTTTTTTTATTAATCGAAGTTGCAAGCGAGCGTACGATAAAGTTTGTTACCAAATCCAAGTAAAATAAAAATAAATCCTGCAAACTTACCAATTTTTACATTTTTTTAAATTATATAATGTTGTTGGGCTGCGGTAGCGATATAGTTCTATCTATTTCTATCTTATTGTAGCAGTGGAAGGCTTTACAGCTTTGTTACAGTAAAATAGAAATACAATGAAAGTTTTAACCCGCTTATAAAGGTGTAAAGATGTTAGTGTATGAACTTAAGTCGGCATTATTACTGGTAACGAAATAATCGCTCGGGCTTTGGCGATAAAAGCAGAACTGTAATTTCTTTTGTTATTCACAGAGCGACAAAATATACTCATATATCACGTACATTCGAAACACGTTCTTTATAATTTTCCACTAATTCACACATAAGCCATTTAACAATGATTTGAGGTTTAAGTGTCCGTAAAACATCATGATGTGGCTTAGGATTAGACACGGTTATATTTGCCTTTTTATCAGAGTGTAATTATTTGTTGTCAAAACCTATACATTCGCCTTTTTTATTTAATATTTTCAAATACGAAGAAACAAAATTTTATTCCCTATTGCCTCTCCTTTTCACCTGTTTTCAAATTCTTTACTTATTACTCGCTTGCGTCACACAGAGAACTCTTATACAAAATTTTAATATTTTATAAGATCTATTATCGCTGTAATCGTTTTTAATTGCGTGCTGCCTGTCAGTTAGTGTTCAATTAAGATTATTTTATCATTCCACTTTTTGAGTTACTGACTCAATAATTTTATAATCTACTGTCTATCTGAGCTCATCGTCATAGACCGATAATATCGACAGGAACTTTATCTTCTGGATTCAATTATGGGAATAACTTGGAGTCGGCTTAAACCGATGAAGTTATGACATAGATGTTAACTTGTCCGAGGCTTTGTTTTCAAATTTCAATTAGCTATTGCTAGTCAGAGTTTGAAATTGTTTGCTCTCAAATCTGTTGCTTCAGATAAGACTTTCGAGGCAATTTGGACTTTGAATCTACTTGACGTCACGTCACGTTAATGTCACGGAATGTATGAAAATTTGAATTGTTCGTATCTTATTAACAGTTTATGTTTATGTTTAATCACATGCAGATTCCCTATAAATTCTTCACCGTGTAGTTAAATCATCATCCACTTAACTGACAACCTATAACCTGTGTGTGAGAGAGAAACATTAATATACGACACTCCAACTTAATCCTCGCAGATAGCACAAGTTTGTACTCAATAACCTCAAGATTCCACTGGAATCTGGGGTTAATTACAAATGTTCATAACCATCAGTCAACGGTCAAAGAGACTGCTAACTCATTTTATTATGTTATAAAAAAGAACAAGAAGCAAACAAACAATTTCCAATGTATGCTACAAATATTCAGTAGGATTTGTCTGTATACTCAGGTGAGATACAATTGGAAAACGTATTTGTAGGCGATACGAGATCAGCTGTCTCCTCGGATACAGAATGTCTGTAGCCTGAGCTCGTTTGAACTTGTATTGGATGCATGTGCCATTTGACAACTTAAAATCTTTGAAATTGTACACGGAAAATATTTTACAATTACTTTGCAGATTTCAAATCACTTTTGAAGAGACACAAAACTGTGTTTTATCGTGGTTTTTTATGGAATAAATGGAAAATTACAATGTTAAATTAAATAAACTTTTCAAATGAAGTCATATTTCCTTATATTCATTGTATCTTTTATATTGAATAAATATTGATTCATAAAATTTAATATTTTGGAATAATTTTTTGAAATTGCGTTGTCATGCCTTCTAATTTTAAAACTTTCAACCGATCTAAAGTAAAATGTTACTGAATAGATAGTCTTTTTTATTGTCTATATTTGAATTTATGAAAACTATATTACATAACATATACCTACATTATTTTTGCAAAATAACATAAATCTAGATTCTGTAATTAATAAATTAATACTTTTTATTATCATTTTTAGTGGTTGATATTGTAAAGAGATTAGTTGGTCACATGTCAATTTAGGCACCAATATTGACAGCTAAATGGATGGACGCAGGTGAATAGTTCATTTCCTGAATAGAGCTCGGATTTTAATTTGACTGATTAATGTTCTGATGTTCGTAGGTACATTGTATTATTTCTTTTCTATGAGCCAAATAAAGATATTCCTTTCTTGTAGGTACCGCATGAACTGTAATCATTTTATATTAGAGAACTTTAGTGTCTAAAGCAAACGCTTAAGATATCTCCCTTTCATCGTTTTTCTCCTTGCTCTTCTCACAAAGAAACTACCACCTGGAGGTAACTGCCACCAGGATGATAGGTAATTAGTGGATTGGAGTTAGAAGTTTATCCATCAGCTCCATTTCCTGCCTTAAACTTTGAATCAGATAGCGAAAAGACAAATTTTGTTACTGCTAAAATTAATGTCAGTCGTCGACTAATGAACTCTTAGTAAGGGCGGACAGAAATTTACATTTAAGTATTTTTTTAATCTGGTGCTATTTGTCGAAATGGTTGATTAAGTAAAGTTTTGCCTAATTTTACACGCTGGACCTTTCGGATTTAATTACGGGCAATCAAACTTTGTCACGCGTTGGGAGATAATTTAATTTCTGAGATTGAAAGGGACCTTTTACTTTTTTATACTCTGTATTGCACGAATCTATTTATAGTATATTTATTACGTGATGCATTCAGGGCTTTGTCACCGTTCATACTTGTGTGCACATTTGCGTTTTTTTATATATAACCAGGACTTGAAATGTAAAATTTGTCTTACTTTATGTAAACTTACTGATAAAATTTGTCCTGCTGTTGCTAAGTTTCATTTGCCAAACCTAGTTAAAACGTTTCGATATACGCATTAGTTTAATAAAATATTAACTTTATTAAATTAAGTGGATTATTAGAATACAAATAAATCTTTACAATTGAGCCATCTGAAAACGGTTAGCCTTCTGATTAATTTTCGAACATTGCAAATCTGGTCGACCCTCCAACCACGTCCTCAGACCTGAAATACAGGCCGCGGGCGTTTCGTGGTAAATAATATAAAACGGGTGCGTGCGGTAATTTTCCGATTTCAAAGGCTTGTGGTTTATGGGTGTTCGGGTGTAGACAGAGCGTTTTAGAATAGCTATAATATTTTTTTTTATTTGATGGAGTAGCAATCTAGTATGCAGTCTACCTAATGGTAAGTGGCAACTGCCGCCCATGGACATTTGTAATCCACCTCAAATAAGACTTGACTGTTACAGATGCGTTGCTTCCTCTGAAGACTAAATTGGAATACCTCGGACAACTATGCCTTTTTTACGACACTCTACAAACCAGAGTAAAGCAGCGCTTAAAACTGTCGTCGTAAGGCAGAAATAGGTGTAGCGATGGTGCCTCCGGGTGGAAGCACAAAGGGTTCTACCGCATTCATGTACTACCGTGGTAATGACACACGTTTATGTTTATGGTTTTGGTTATGTAGTTTTTAACGTTATCGAAATTCTTTTATATAATGATTTTATTACCATGTTACTACTAAAAAGAGTGAAAAATGAAAAATGTTTTTAACAAATCAATTAAAACAGACTTCCAACGTCACTCAAAAGTAAAAAAAATTGGCCATGTGCGAGTCGGCCTCGCAGGCGAAAGGTTCCGTAGCATTACCATTAAATAAATAAATAAATTTGAAAAGTTTTCCAACTACCAACATAAGTTTGTTTTTCATAATGTTTTATGAATTACAAGGTTATTATATTCGGTTTTTGAAAAAGTGCTATATCTCAAAAACTGTCAACCGTATCTTGTTGGAACCAATTTTCGTTGAAAATTTTCTTTGACATGTACAACATATGTTTTTTCCAAATTTTTCACTGTCTGTCTGTCAAACAATCAACTTTGAGAAAAAATGGATTTAGAAACCTCAAAGTCATTTTTGAAGACCTTTCTATAGATACCCCACACCTGTAGATAAGATGAAAATTTATTTTTTGAGATTCAGTTCTATTTATGGGGGCCCCCCTAAATTTAATATATTTTTGTACATAACTCGGAAAGCGGTTTACAGAATACACTTACCTACTAAGTTTCAACTCTTTATTCTTAATAGTTTCCGAATAAAATGGCTGTGACATACAGACAGATGGACAGACGGACGGACAGACAGACATGCCGAATGGCCATTTGGCTACGGAACCCTAAAAATAGTGACAGTTATAAAATTTCATTCGGTGAAAAAAAAAGTACTGAACTATAACAACACATTACGTAAAAAAATTACCTAGTTAACAGATATTTCAGAAATATATCACACATAAGGTTTTGAACAGACAAAAAAAAGTTAAGGCTGTTTTTGCAAATAAGGGACTGCGAATACTAAAATCTGACTATCAGGTTTTAATTTAAATTGTGTTTCTTACCGACCCAGGACGTGCTAAATATAAAAAAAAACATGATTACCTAAATATGTTTAACGCATGTGCGTTATATTAGCCTCGTTTATAGCAAAATAGGAAACTAACAAATAATGTAAACAAATCCTTGGAAGTCAATTTAACTTCCTTCTAATAGACGTGTCGAAATGAATCTTTATGTATGTCAATGTAGTTTGGATAACGGCACAATAATTTGGTATCTTAGAGCCGATCTGATGAAGGGGTCAGGTGAAGGATGGTGGAACTCCTCAATATCTAGTAAATCTCTCGAGTTTACGGTAGTTACGCAGGTTACATCCCATATGAGTGACCTCCCTTGTTTCCAAGGAACGAGTGTCATACCGTCAGGCCTCTTGCCATCGTCCCATGCGATACCATTCGGCTCTAGAGTAGCCGGCACGTTGACGGTGACAAGGGCCCTTCGGATGACGTCGTTGATGCACG
>DWRA01005215.1:0-10094 GCA_018250295.1 Spathilepia clonius
GGTTTGAAGGGTGTGGTAATGGAGATAAACTTAATGAGGCATTCCAACTTAGTCCTCAGGGGTAGCAACGCATCTGTAGTCGACTTCAGTTGGGACGCTAGTCTTATCTGGGGTCATCACAAATGTCCATGGGCGGCAGTTGCCACTTACCATCAGGTGGACTGCATGCTCGTTTGCTACTCTACCATATAAAAAAAATAAAGAGTATTACAAACAAACATACAAACAAGATACGCGCGAAAGACATAACCCATCCTTAAAGTCGGGTAATAATAATAAGAACGTTGTTTTAAACGTACCTACTTCAAAGAAATAGGAGGTTATCTGCGTATGTAAAATGTACATATTCCCATGGTACACATTAATTAATATATTAATTAAGTAGTTATAATGGTGACACATGGTGAAGGAAAACATTGCGAGGAAACCATCACGCCTCAGAGTTGTGGTCTATGCCGCCCATGGATTGTAATCAACCGCAAATATTATCGGAATTCTACCTGAGATCGGTCACAAATGCATTGCTATTTCCGAGGACTAAACTGGAATGTCTCGGCAAGTAAATCTTCCATAGCATATTCAGAAATATAGCAAATAGCAAAAATAGCAAACATAAATAAGTTTGACGGTTGTGGTATTCTGACGTTAGGCGCTGTCAGGCTGACTGCGCTAGTGACAGCTATCTCCTACCCGCAAAGGCGGATGTCACATAGTCCTCTGCAAAGATTACAGTAATAATATATGGTCCTCTCTCAGCCGCCGGCAAGTTCGGACGTCTGCACAGTACCTGCATGAATTCCCTACTGTGGAAGCACTGGAATGGTTTAATTCCCACAGAGTTAACAACACTAAACCGTAGAAATATTAGTGGTGATGCCACCAAAGTCGGATTATAAAGGGTTCTGCTACTTTTATTTCTTAGACCCCTAGGGCAATTTCATATTGTTTTATATGGTTATCTATGGTGGTCTACCCGAAGCCGATTCCAGATGCATTGCCACTTTTAGGAACTAAGACGGTCGCCTTATTCGTACTGCAGCTGTCCGTAAATCGCTACAACACCACCGCCACCACCCATTTCCTGCCTTACCTTTGCCATTTACCTAAACCTAATAAATCTTCAAAAGTACATAATATTCGTCACATTTAGATTTGTGTTGCAATCCAAATAACAGTGCGGTCATAAATCGGCGCAAGCGCATCCCTACACATGTCACAATTATGCAACATGGCGGTCAACAGTTTTTGTCACCGGACCGGTCCAGGTTCATTGTCTCCAAGGGCGACGAACCACGGGCACACAGCGAATGTGTTTGAACAAACAATCAGACCTTACGGCACTTTCACTTCTGTAGTACACACAAACATTACAAGATTAATAGATAACAAAATAAAGTTATTTAATTTTAGAAATTACTCTAAGTTAATTTTCAATTAAAATTGGTGGCCCAAAATTGAATAGATTAATAATAATTAACAAGAATAAAAAATACAGTTAGGAACATTATTGTTCTCTTTAGTTTGTAGTATTCATTCACATGAGATTCAGTGAAAATTTGGAAAATTGGAAAAACTATTATTATCTCCATGTCGAACTAGTTATCATTAGATAGGTGTCGTCAAATTTCGTCAAAGACTTTTCTTGATGCTTTGAAAACAATCGCCACTATCCTACGACGCCCCAGGTGGCACAGTCGCTTCCGGGTTCGATCCCCGGCCTGACAGATATCTAAATGATGAATATAGATTTCTGTTCTGGATCTGGGTGTTTGTGTTTTCACGTTTGTGTGTATCCAAGGCTACCGCGGCACGGGATCCTAGTGTGGATCTGAGAGTATAGAATGTGTCTTTTAATGTTAGAAAAAGTCGCCACTATCCTCCAAATATCTGCATCGTAGCGCAGCAGTAGCGTAGTGTAGTAGTAGTAGAGTTGGCTCAACACACTAACACTAACACTGGGACATAAACAGGATAAAAGCTACAAAAATATATTACGTTACAAAAAGCGCGTAAAGCAGAAAGTGTCATGTGTTGTTAAAGTAGGTAATTATTGGTTTTATTACGATTGGGGCGTTGCATAATCGAATCACGATTTTACGATTGCACCTGTTTGGTTGTAAAGTGCATTCTGTTTAGATTGAAGTCGGTGAAAAGGACTTTATGTTGCGATCAGCGTGCCGGTCAGCGTAGAGAGTTCCGGGTTCAAAACGTGGCTTAGCAAATATTTAAATTATTTCCATTCTACGTCTGGATGTTATGTTTTTGTGTGTGTGTGTACCTGTGTGTGTTTTAGCTGTGAGTAGAATGTGATTTTTTGCGACTGTGACAATTTGCCAATTCACATCACACGAAAGTATTTTGTATAGAATTTCAAGCCTATTCCGTATATTCTAATCTTTTCGCTTCACAGCTTAACAGACTTAATGGAATTAGCATGTAAGCTGTTATTAGATTCGCCTTGGCAGCACGAGGAATATCCAAATTTCAATCATTCAAAATTTAGTCTTTTGTTTCAATTTTTTCTGCGCTACAATTAAGCCTTATTTAGACGTTCGGAGTTCTCATTTTTGATAGCATATGATTTTTTCCGCACCGACAGCAGTGTCTACTATATTAGCAGGTACAAGCCAGGGACGGATGTGACGGTGGTGGTACAGGTGGTAGTAGTTCCGGAGCCGATTTAGGAAGAACAACCTCTATAATCTCTCAATGCTATATCTACTTCTCAGTCCTCTTTAATATATATGTAATATTTTTTCTATCACGAGTACATTGTAATTCTATTGTTAAAAGATAGAATTACGTGGTTTTCGACGGTGAAAAACAATTTATTAAACACATAACTTGTTTTTCAGCAATAAACGACTGAATCTGATTTTTCCTATAATCGGATAGTAAAAATCGAATTACCTAAAGCGAGAACAGTACGCTTTCTCATTGTTTACCGTTTGCAAAGCGATCTAAATGCAAATTTCATCGCGATCAAGGTCCCAAAGTGTTTACGACCAATAAAGATAAAGTGACATTCAAAAATGGGTCTCCAGTCAATCGAGGCATCGTAATTGTATCGCATTCTGATTGGTTTATGTAAATTTTATCAGCAATCAGGAATCATTTTTTCTATCTGTCACCAATGAACTTATTAATAGCAGCAGTGTTAAGCACTGCTGTCTTCTGGTTTGAAGAGATACTTATGGGAGGCGTTAAAAACTTAGTTCTCGGGATGGTAACGCGCCTGTGGTGAGATCTCTCAGGAAGAATTTTAATCTTTACTGGAAGTAGTACCACTAACCATTTGGTGGACTATATACTCTTTACTACTGCTATCATATAACAAAAACTATAATATCAACGTCTGTTAAACCAGAATACAGAAACGCTTAACACTGCTGTTATTAGGCAGAAATATGTGTGCTAATGGTGCCTGTGGAGTCGAACTACAAAGAGTTCTACCACCTTCAAAAACTGCGTATAGTTTTATCCCTCTATCATTTGCCTGCTACAATTGCACAAAAATATGTACACGGATTATGTACTCATCATACTTGGTGCGTACGAATCTGTGATTAAACTTAATATTCATGTCTGACTTTGAAATTATTTGCAAAATATTATCAGCGAGTTTCAAAGGTTCATACGAGCCTCTTAGTATCATCACAACCTTGTGCATACATATTACCGTGAGAATGTAATAATTTAATACCGAGTAAATTTTCAACTAGAAAACAAGCCATTTTATAACTTATTGTTTGGTAATACTATCACAAATGCGTTGCGCAAGAGTTGCGAAGAACACAAGATTCGTAATGCTTAAACGTGTTGAGCACCTAGTTTGTTATGCCCCTTAACACACAATGCGTTTGGTACGTCCGTTTTAAAAGTTGAACTTCACGCGGCTTATAAAGAAAAATATTGAAAAGATAAATCACGGCGTCACACAAACGGACAGATAGAATTTATTAGTTGCACATAATATATTTGTACTATTTTTGTACCTAATTTATCTTTGTACATTTAAGAAGTATATCTTCTAATTCGTACAATTATGCATAAGTCAACACAACTTTATTATGTAAGTAGAAACACTAAAATTATAACATTTATATGTATAGATAATAGACGAATTGTTTAAGACAAAATCATTGTGCTACGGAAGATATATGTACCGACGTTCATACATACAATGATATTTTGTCTGGCATGGCTCGCGTCTGATACTGATATCTGTAATGGTAGATGAATGCACCATCCAGCGTTAAAGCGCGTCCAGTCTGAGAAGGCTTTGACAGAAGGCTTTGCCAATACGATAATAGACCTTATGAGAAAATTAAACAGCGTACGTGACGTCACGGCCAACTACCCATCTGTGGTTTTCCTTGTACAAAGGTTCATAAGGAGTTTAATAAAGAAGCATAATTATAATTTAAAAATTTCACTCAAGGTTACGATTTTGAAGTTGCAAATTAACATATATTATAAACTTATATACGCACAAAAATCGCACCTTACCGTAAACGTCTATAACAAAAAATGTAAATCCGATTTTGACTGTTTCTTAAATATTGAGTTAGGTACGTAATCTATTTACATGTATATTATAAAACAGTTAGGTGACTGTTTGACTGAAACCCCGACCCAGGGATCAACACGCAGCCGAAACAGCTGTACCTAGACTCCATAAATTTAACATACATTCTTTATATAAGTATATTGGTTGAAAATTTTTAGTAGACAGAATTGATTATTAATTTAGCGTATGTTTTACTAGATAGATGGTTGATTTTATGCGGAGCCGATGAAATTAATTTTATCTGTTCTATTGTTACATTTCGGACATAATGGAACGGTGATAACATAGGAGCTCGTAATTTGTGCGGCTGCTGAGCTACATTAATGGATGCACATAATAGATTTTCAAAGCATATTACTGCCAAATTTTAATTAAACACAAATTACGAGGGAAAATTTTAGGCACTTGTTCTACTACGTGTTAATAGGTTTGTGATAGATTCCCCATCGAAAACAAAGAAAATGTTCTGATAGATATGGAATTGTTCCGTCAATACAACGAATTTAAACTCCAGACACGTCTGTTTTCTTTTATATACTGTAGCATCTAGCTTTATCGATCATTGCAACACACATATTGGGAATTGGTAAATAATCAAAAAAGTGATACGTCTTTGCCTATAAAAACTACGTTGGAATGCCTCATATATTTAGATTATAATTATCACGGTATTACATCCAACGAGTTTAGCACGCAGAGATTTCCCGATATGATAAAATCATTAATTTAATTTTCCAACTATTTATACAAGTAGCAAAGGAACATGCAGTCCGGTAGGCAGCTCTACTGCCGGCCACGGACATTTGTAATCAATCTCAAATAAAATGAAAGTCCTACTTGAAGTCCGTGACAATTGCGTAGCTACCCGTAAGAACTAAGTCCAAACGCCTCGGATGAGTATATCATCCTTACCACACCCTTCAAACTAAAATACAACAGCGCTTAACACCGTTGTTATTAAGCAGAAATAAGCGTGGTGGTGGTGCTATCGGAGACGAGCGACGAAAGAACCACCTTCAAAATTTCTTTCTCATTTATGAGCACCCACAAAACATGCAAACTTACTCTGGGGTTGTATGCGTAGAATTCACTATTTTACATCGTTTTCATTTCAATCGTATATCGCTAACAGTTGATGAAACAGGTACTTTAATATTGATGCTGACATGAATAGATAGGAACACAATAGTGCGTGCGCTACATATTACCATGGGTGGCCAAATTATTAGGGTCTAGGTACTCAGATTTATGAAATTTGTAGTCTAAAATGATTTTATGAGAAAATATAGGTATTTTTACATAGTTATTTTATTTGATATTAATGTCGGCATGATTAAATTTGTTTTTTTTTACGAATAATAACAGTGGAATTTATTGTGAATTTTAACGCAAGTGAAGTTAATTCTCAATTGCTTGATATTTGCTAAAATTTGCTTGTGTAGAGATATTGATTAAAATACGGTGTGATTATTTTTCCATATATTTTTCTCTTTCATATAATGAAAATTGAAGTATTACTTCTCTTTGTGTTACATTTGTTACATAATTTGTGATATTTGTAATACTTTATTGGTATGCTTCTCCGACGAGTCAACGTTTTAGATTTTGATTGACAAAAGTTTATTTGTCCGACGACGTTCTAGAGAGCTATCTATCCGGGCTACTTTGTGGAGGGAGTTAAACAGCCTGCTAGAGTCATGTGAGTTCTATAAAGCGTGGTTTGAAATCTCAACGAAGGATACTGGGTGCATGTACGTCGTAGAAGAGACCAAGAAGCAAGATCATAACAATTATGTGCCAGAAAATCAGCTACTGCTCCACCTCAAATATTGCTTCTCCGAAGATGAAAGGTACATTTTTATGCCTGACTCCGCACCTTACCATGAAGCCAGAAATGTTACTGCATTCCTGGCCGAAAAAATATTACTATTTTGCCCTGGTCATAAAACTCACCAGACGTGAAGCCTTTAGGGACCAAGTGGGAACTCACTAGAAGAGCGATCGCTGAAGAAGTGATCAATACCAACCAACAATTGATCGAAACCTTCATTAAAGAACAACATCACAACACCGAATTCCAGTATAACGCCAAATTATGCACAGAGAGCATGCTCCGAAGCGTAGAATTTATAACTTTATCAAAAGGTGGCATTACTGAGTATTAAAACATATTTTAATACATTTCTCTTAATTTGTGTACTTACTCTAAAAAAAAATTGTTGTGCATATGAAACTCGCTGTTTTTATTATCTCTACGACATGTTCTTGTAAAAAAAGCAGCTGTAGGACTTGCAATCAATTATTTGTTAGGAAATTGCAGTAAAAGTAGAAAATATTAAAATCAGCAGTGTTTCTAATAATTTGCCCACCTACTGTAATTAATATTTTGCATAAAAGCTCACAAAAGGGTAATTAATTTTGTAATAATCTCGCTGCATGGTTATTATGTTATTTCATACAACATTTTGAAATATATGTTTTGTTATTTTAGTAAATAGAAAAGAGCTTTTACATTGTCAAAAAGTAAATCATCCACATATTATGTTTTAATAGAAATACGGTAAAACAATCTGATACACGTTATTTTTTGTTTAAAAGGACGCTAAGCCGAGTGTTCGTTGTTACCATTTGATAAAAAAGCCTTATATCAGTTTGATCAATCGCTTTATAGCTTCCGCTGTCTTATACGGGGAGTGTCAATGAAAATGATTATTTGCATTACATATGACGAGTACATAGAATGGGAAGGGTTTTCTGAATTTAAGAACGAATTGTGGAAGATTGGGGTTAGTGAGTCTTTTTGCTAAATTGTGTTGTCGTCAACTCATTACTTTCCCACTGCTGGGCACGGGTCTCCTCACGGGAGAGAGGTTAGGCCATAGTCCACCACGCTAGCCAAGTGCGTATTGGTAGACTTCACATACTTTTTGAGAACCTTTTTTTTCAAAGAACAAGATGTTTTCCTTCGCCCTTATAGCAAGTACGTACGTACGTACTTAACTTCGAAAAATCAGAGGTACATGCCTGGGGTTTGAACCTCGGACCCCTCGACAGAGAGACCGTGATTCAACCATTAGGCTATCACTGCTAAATTGGGTACAACCCTTTAATGTCCCACGTCTGCTCGTCTGTATGATAAGACACGTAAGTTACAAAATAACTATATTGTTAAGTAGAATAATCGTACAAGATGCGTTATTTTTAGAGATTATTACAGATGCATTTTTTTATTTAAAATAATTAATATTAACTATTCTTAATATAACAAAACACAATGTAACAATTAAATACTTACTGTGCGTAGCCGGCTTTCTATAGCACTTATTTTTACACAAAACAACGTTGTTATATGTTACTATACTGTATAGAAATATATGTGTATGATGACATATACAATGATTAAACAAACACATAATGTCCCTGGGCAATATCGCCCAGCATCGATTGCCAGTCAGCGCGCGTGCCCGTGAAATTAAATTTTCAATTAATCTAATCTGAATTATTTTGTCGGGCAATGCGATTGTGGTGTTCACGGTGTTTTCCTGTTTCACTTGTGTGTATGAGTGGATATTTGAAAAATATATCTAAATACACGTAAATCAAGGATCACTATAACCACACAAGCTAACGTGAAGGCATAGGTACGGCCACTGCTACTAAAATCATCCCGATGAATTCTATATAAAATTGCTTATGATCTTGCATCGTGGGACATCAAGAACAATTTGAAAATTCGGAAGTTCTTGCTCGAACCACTTGTGAACAAGGTAGAACGAGATGTAACACAGCTATGTTACATCTTATCACCGAGAAAGTTGGCGCATCTGAGTATTTTCCACGGACAAGGTTTTTATGACCTTCACTTTGTTCTTACCTCGCTGAATCATCATCATCAGCCAATAATGTTCTTATGCTTAGCCCGGATCTCTTCTCAGAACGTCGTGAGGCAATAATATCCACCAAGCCTTTTTCTCCCAGAAAAGTTTTTGCCTAGAAATCAAGCACTGTGAAGACACTATGCCATGCAAAATCAGAGACATACCTCGGTTCGGACCCGACTCTTGGCGTGTGAAGTGAAAACTTATACTGAAGTATAACTTTTTATCAGTATTACTCTTGCTTATTCAAGTATATAATATTATAAGCGTGTATTAAATACTTGAGAAAGTCGGTCAAGTGCACGTGACTTCATTTCGATATCTCACGTGTTGACGTAGCGTGTGTATCCTTATTTTACGTACGATTACAATTGGACCTACCTATGCAAACAGGAACCAATCAACACACATGCCAAAATCATTAAAAATGTTGACGATTTTGAACAATATTATATTTGTGTATATAGAACAAATTATTTCGTACACTATTGTAAATAGATTTGATTAAAAAAAGTAACATGAAACTTTACAGTACACAAAATTTTGACAAAAAATGGCTTATTCTCAAAACTGTCATATATGTGGGTTGTTCTGTTTTGCATAAGTAGATCCAATTATGAATTAAGTATTATTGCAAAAAAAATTGCCACGGGACTTACAAAGCAGATCGCATACCTTTGACATATCCAAGTGTGGTCAATTGTTTTTGATCAAACAAAAACAGTGCAGTACAATTCCGTATGAATTCAGCCTTACCATGGCAGAAGCTACAGGTCTATGTTCCAATACGAATAAATAATCAGAAAAGAATATAATAAGGCGCAAGCCGCATCAGAATCTCTTCCGCAAGCTGCAAGCCGCAATATGATGCGATACACGTGTAACTCCCCCAGATTTGACGGGGTTTATTTACAACTCGCTATTTCAATAAATTTATGTCCTTAACATGTGACTATGTTGTAAACATACAATTCCAACAACACAATAACGTATAATTGTGTTGTTGAACATGGAATCTTGTGATGAGTAATTTAAATGTCATTACTAGTTTAACTAATGTAATAAAGAGTTTTGATTACAGGATAGTGATTATCAATCCGTAACCAGTCCGTAAATTCTATACGGAACTGTTTATTTCCAATGTCACTTAACGTTTATAATTTTTGATGTTATGAACATTTAAATATCTCGTTTTAATGGTAAAGGACAATATCTCCAAGAATCCATATGGGTAATAGTTTTCTGCAGGGTTCTCTGGTTCTATTAATAAATCTTCATTTGGCTAGTGTGGTATGTTAAAATGAAACCGTTCCATTGTAATTAAAAACCTTTGCCCAATAGCGGGACTTTAATGTATTAATAATATTTTTTTTTAGAGATTTACTTAACGGGCAGACAGTGTTCCTTGTGAAAAGTAGTCACCGTCGCTTATGGACTTTAGCAACACTAGAGGAGACACCGTTGTATCGCTAGCTTTGGAGGAGAGAAATTTCTGCAATTTTTGAAGTAAATCTTGACTTTAAGTCACTTTCCCGTAATAATAATTCAAAGCGTTCTCAAAAATCATACATATAGACAAACTTACAAAAACATTGAATATTTTTTTTGCAGTTGTTAATAAAAATAAATATATACATATTTACTTT
>DWRA01005216.1:0-10093 GCA_018250295.1 Spathilepia clonius
CCGGAAGCCCCCTTTTAGTCGCCTCTTACGACAGGCAGAGGATACCGTAGTTCTATTCTTGTCCCGAAACTACAGGGGCACGATCTTACGGACCTATTACATTCTTATCAACTACCTACCTACAAAGTAGTTATGTACTTTGACAATATTTAACGTATACGTTACGTAATACTTTACAATTTTATGCACAAAGTGAGCCCTACTGTGTTCTGCTTTAAGGTTGTAGAACCTCTGCGGACTAACTTCTTCTCTCTGAAAAGCTCAGGTGGACTGTGTGCCCGTTTACCACTTTCATAGCCAAAAAAAAACATGCTTGATGTGTTGTATGTGATATGTTATAAAATATAAAACATCTCTTCCGACTAATTAATAAAAAATTCGCAAGATGAGAATGGGAGCAAAAATCAAATATTCCGAGTTTCTTAATAAAGTGGAACCACTGTCTTGTTATTCCCATACATTTTGATAACAAGTCGAGTTTCTCAAATTGAGGTCGCAAAATTATTCAGCTGGCGTCGGGCCTCAAATAACAAGTACCGGAGTCCAGTAATGAGCGGTGTAGCTGCCCCCGACTTGCTTTAATCAGAATCGTATAACTTATTCAGTCCACAGAGCAGCTACTAGCCTGCTTGTTACACTCCTAACTTCATAAGTGGATATTTGAAACGCCTGCAGAGTGCTACTGAGTTGCGGTTTGCATTGTATCGTTGTGTACCGGCATGTACGGTGGAATACGCGCACTACGCGACATTTTTGGCGAAAACTGTCCGCGGCTGGAATTGAATACACGGCAAACCCGACATCCCTAATTGTTACTTTACTAAAAGTGCTCAAAATTATTTATTATTCACTTAAATGAAAAAAGTAGATAACGAATAACTTCGTACCATAAATTGTGGTTCAATAATACATTATTGTAATCAGTTATGTTTTAATAGTTATTGCGTTGCATGTAACTTTAAACAATTTTTTAAACGTCGCAATTTTTTACTCTCAGATTTCAAGAAGAAAAAAGATATTTCAGCCGCGCATACATTACGCGTAAAACGTTTACCTACAACTCCCTCGTATTTTCACCATATGTTTATAACCATGCATTATGCATTATTTAAATGTAGAACCTTCATGTCTCGATTACAACTACGCCCTATAAGTTTGATGCGTGCAAAAAGGCCTTTTTATATGAGGCGTAAGAATTTCTGTTTTATGCCTTCCATTTGTCGAAAGGTAACATAAAGCGTAATACTTGTTTTTCGCTGAATCAGAACGTTACGCACTAATACTACGGCGGGCAAATGACGCCACGTTGTTTATTGTGCGAGCGGCGAAGGGCCGCTGATGAGGCGGAACGATAAATGTTCGGAACAGTTCTACCGGACGGATCCCGACTTTTCTTAAAGCGACGTAATTGACTCGAGGAAATTGTCCGCTTGACCTTTACGTTTTTTGAAGACACCGAGTCAGTACTGTCGCATATGAGACTAGCTCTGGGCTACGGGCTACAGGGTCGCCATCTAACTATACACATACATATGTAATATATGTTCATAAAATTATTGGTTTTCTTTATTTCACATTAAGTACCTACTTTTCCGCAGCTCGTATTATTTTACTTGATTCTAAATATATATTATTCCTTTTATATTCATCTATCAGTTCAATATAGGCAATTACTAATTATACTGCGTGAAATAAATTTATATGCTACGTCAGTTTATTGAACAGTAGCCTACAATAAACACCAGTACGTAAAGCGTGCTTGTCACTACGGCTCCGAGAGTCTAGGACTCCTAGACTGCACAGAGTAGGTACAGTAAACATTGCGATCGGTGGTCGTCGAGGGAATCTTGTAATTGTAATAAACTCTGGACACTTAAATCCGATGTATGTGTCCTCGAAGCCCGAGCGAGCCGGCCCGAGGCCGCGGCGCGGCGGCGCGGCCGGCCGCTGCGCTCTGCCGACATTACTATTATAAAATTTCTCGCCACAAAGTTAATTCAATGAATTGTTATCAAATTTTTCCACTCCCAAATTACGTTTTCGTTTGACTATGAAACACAGCAACCGCCTTAGTTATTATGCAGCTGGGCCCGACATTCCGCAGCGAAATTAATCTATTATACTTTTTAATAAAACGCAAAATAAACTTTTGTCACACAAACTCACAAGATAAAATGTCTGTCTGTCGATAGATTATGTCATTAACAAGTACTCGAATTGTAATACATATTTGTCGAAATAATTAAATTATCCCGTTGAAAACAACGGCACTATTATTGCTTATAGAAGGTTAATAATTATTTAACTAAATAATGGTACTGGAATTTGGAAATTCTGTAGGGAGTGCCTCCATTCAGCTCATTCAGTACGTGACAATGAAGCTTAATTACGTGACGCAACGTGTAACCTGCGTATAATATTAATAACTAAATTCTATGGGACAGGGTAGAGCCGCTGCCGTCAGTGTTTCAGTTGAGGTGCTGTACATGTGTACCAGCGGCGTAGATACGTATATTAGGAACCGATGCATTGTAAACAGATTGATGCCCAACGCAAACAATATTCACAAGTATGTGTGTGTACTATACAGCCACACCGAAACCCACAGACATCCAAACTCTGACTGATGTACAATAATAACGATTAAATAAATAATATATGGTAAATATTTGAAATAAAAATTATGCTACCCGCCTGTACCCGAGCTGAGGACTATGGCCTCAAATTTATCCATTCTAAAAATAGATCCGTGTCCAGCAGTCGTAGTTCAGAGGTGAACGAATATGTTCAATAACGTGGAACGTGTTGCGAGCCAAGCGTGCGCCGCACTTCCTGGCGAGTGACTGGTGACCTCATAACCAATGACAGTGGCTCTATGTTTTTTGATAATCTGCGTAATAGAACATACATTTTAGACGCAATATACCGACCGTAATTATGATTTTATGGCTAATTTTACAAAATGGCGCCACGACTCATAAATTGTCACAAGAGAGCAATGTAATGTAATATCCTTGATCCTTTACAACGATATTACGAGCGCCTAATGTGGCGGTCAGCGAATGTCTTCCGCGATGCTCTTTATGGTTGATATTATCCTTTACTTCATAGATTATGAGCTATATTTTTAGACCCCGAAAATATTTTTAAGCTTTATTCTATCAGTACTATCTTTAGCACATTACTGCCCCGCTGCTGGACCCGGGTGGCCTCCCTGAGTGAGATGGCTTAAGCCATAGTTCACCGCGTTAGCCTAGTTCGAGTTCACACACTTCTGAGATCTTTTTAAAGCGCTGTGAAATGTGTAGCAGTTCCGCCATGACCACGATCCATGCAACTGGGTCGAAATATTGGCAATTAATAAATCAAAACACTGTATCGTAAGTACCCATCACATAACAAAATGTATATATCTGCAATTATATGAGTCTAAATCATATATCCTATGCAATACTTGATTTACGCGCGTTATTAATAATAAAATCAATTTTATGTTTGTTTGCTCAACATTCATTGAAATTTACCCATTTCTGCATATTAAAAAATGACAAATTTTGATTTTGATGGGCAAACATTGGATAGATTAACTTTATTACTAACAGACGTTAAAGTTATATGTTAATGATATAAAATGATTATGAAGAAATAATACATACATACATATATATTAAACATGTTAAAGTCTAGTTCGTGTCAACATGTATCAGTACTAATGGCACCATCTCAATAGAGTATTGTATTGCTCCCCTCATCCTCAGAGGGATAATTTTCTTTCTTTCGTTCAAATTAAGTGGCGACGACTTAATTATTTCACATTTCATTTATGAAGTTTGAAGTAGAGGAGGAGCACGTAGGCCACTTGACGGTAAATGGTCACTGCCCATGAACATCTGTAAGCATCTCTACATCGGGGAACATAAGATTTTGCACTTGTGCTGTATATATAACTTGGCAGTCGCGACTACTCAGTTTTTAAATCGACTCATTTATTCGAACCCGCGCTAAGCGAGAGTCGAAATTGAACTGTCACCGGTAGAGCTTACTGCGATCGTGCAAATAAATTAAACTACTATCCTTAATAAATATTCAACATTACAGTTCGATTGTATGAGAGGATTAACAGAAAGTTTTTTACAGAAAGTGCTCTATATTCTACCCCTACGGGCGTACAAATATTTATAGTTAATGTATGTAATACAAGTAAATATTTAATAAAATGTCTTGTATTTTAAAACTGATGTCAGTTGTGTACATTAGGATCGTCGGACTAAACCAGTAATGTGTAAATAGCGCTCTGATTTGTTAGAACTTAAAAAAAAATTAACTACGTCTTGCTTTATTAACGAAACTAAATACCATGACGCACCAAAATGCTAAACTCGCATTTGACCGGCGACACGCTGTACAACTTACACCTGATAAGATGACGATGTTATTACGCATTCAATTGAATCACATTTCTTGTTTTCATAGTAAAACGTTTGATAGAGAAGAGAACTATTTATGGTTTATCTGAAAAAGAACAATGCACTGTAATGGGTTAAAATATGCGTGACAGTGGTCGCGGCTAGGCGGCTAGGCGGCTAGCAAACATTCCGCCTTCCGTGCACCAGCGCCGCGTGCGTCGCTGTGTGAATAATGAGCTGTGTGATATATGGTTCTGCAATTACTTATCGCTCCAATGTCTCTTCGCCACATATTGGGTGTAATATTCACGTGATTTATATGAGTTTTATTTTATCGCTTGAGTTTTTTGAAACCAACCTCATAATTAGGTATACGTATGTATTAAAAATTCCATAATATAATATCAACATTACCTAAGACAAAGACAATAGTAATATTTATATACACATGTTACTTTTATAATAAAATATTACTAAATACAAGCCCAACCACAACCACAACTCTTTTTAATAGTAAGTTGCAGCGCTACCGTTCAGGCGAAGTTTTTAAACCAATAAAGGCAGCTTAATAAGAGGATACCACAAAGAACGTGATCAGAAAGGAAATGCAGCAAGTGTGTGCAGCCGCCACCCGCACCGCCCGCCGCGCCGCCCGCCGCCCAGTGCCGGGGCGACGAAATGAATGAGGTTAAACCGTTTCGGAAATAACACGATGAAAGTATACTCGTAAACTGAACGGAAAATAAATACGCTGCTACTTGGTATTACGATTTACCACAAATTCTCACGGATTTTCAGAGAAGTAGGCCACAGTTGTTTGAATGGCGACATGTCATGTATCCCGCCACTCCCGATACCCGTCACGCTAATGCATTTATTTTGGGTCTAACTATTTCGTGCGCTACACGCGTCCGACGACAACTCCGTCGAAAAGTTAATAGACAATCGTTCAAGTAATTGGTCCAACAAATATGCTACTTTTAACGACGGGGATACGTGTTCTGGCGGTTGCATCGAAGCTGCATCAAGTTTTAAGGACTTTGTGCGTTCAGTCATACACTTGAAAACTTTCCGGTGAAGTGTCTAGATTTAAAAAGTACCTGCAACCGGCCACTCACGTAACGCAGTCAGGTCGTTAGGCGCCGGTGCTAAACGTAGCACGTCTGCTGGAGCCCTAAATCTGTGTCGTCGTGGGAGGAGAGGGGAATGAGAAGGAGAGGCAGTAAATTGTATTGAGATGTGTACGACCGTTTATCTCGCGAGGGGAAGAAAAAGGCTACAGATTGGTGTGGCGCTCGCTGCTCGGGATACAGTCGTAATCGGATGTAGAAGCAAATCAATAGACAGCTCGGATTTATTACGTTAAATATTTGTTTTCCTTGTGACTATTAGTCACATTTAGGTTTTGTTGGATACGGTACGTACTGTGCAATTTTTTAAATACTACTATATATTACTACTACTACTATATTCTACTATATTTCCGCAAATGTAATAAGTATGACACTATAACTCTGAATTACATAATTTGTTATTGGTTTCAGTTTGCTTTTTGGACGGTATTTATAAATATTTAAACACTATCGTCATTCCGACTAAATTTACGTTACTATTAATGAAATCCTACTGTAAAATTAACTACTACAACTGGAATGTGAATATAAACACATCGCCATTCGGAGGAGGTAAAACATATCCAAATGAACTCGAACATAACCTAAATTACTATTGTTTACAATAATTACAGGCAGATTCCACATTGAACGGCAATTTAATGTTCTCAGATAAATGTGGCTGTTACGATTGATTGATGATATGGAAATATTTCAATGACAATGATCCATGCCATAATCCTCCTTATGCTGAAGTAACAAATATACGTGAACATCAGTACAACAGTATTAATAATATGGTACAGTACAGGCAGTCCTCGTACTTACGGCATGATAGGTTCTCGAAATACGCGACGTAAATCGAAATGACGTAAGTAGAGACGCATTATTTCATTAGTTTACATGTAAAACGCAAGGGTTAGGTTCTACAAAGACTCAAAATAAAATAAACTGCATTTATAGCAAAATATATGCTTTACTATCAAAAACAAGTTCTTAAAACAATTGTATACTAATGGTAGTATAGTATAGTATAGTCGTTATTTTTGGTACGTGTGTAGCTTTAACAATAAACATAAAACTGTCATAAGCAAAATTTGTAATGAGAAACAATAAATTAAACTTTCAACTTAAACAAACTATCAATTCTAGATAGCTTCACTTCTGTCTTCCTGTCATACAGATTTTGGCAACACTGACAGGCAGCACAAATTTTGTTTTTAACATTAAAACTTTTCTCAAAATTAAAAGAGTTTGAGTTTGAGTCTATGCCAGAAGTCGAAACAATTGACGTATTTTTTTAAGAACACTGTCAAGACATTGTGCGACGTAACTCGAAACGACGTAAGTCGAGGACTGCCTGTACTCGAGTAGCAGTTTTCAACTGAACTGGCGCTCGGACGTAGATCACCTGATTTGCTTAAGGAAAAATAAGTGAAAAAGTGGTAGAATAAAATGTAGGCTATGCATTGGTGTTAATGGAGCCCATTTGGAAATTTTGCTTTCAAATAGTAAAAAAATCTAAATTTTGCGTGTTTATCATTCGATTCATGCTCGTCTTCTCGTATCTCATTATTTTCCCGGCTTAGCGTAGCGTCGCTTGCGAAAAACGGCTTGATCTTTATAGTGTTTGTCTTAAAGTATAGTATAGGATTTTGGTCCTTGAACTATTGAAGTTGATATATTAACATGTTCCCCTGGCACTAATCAAATCAATTTTTCAGAGTTGACTCTGGATTAACCCGTGCAGTTTTTAAAATCATATCAAGAAAAAATACAAGCGAAGTTTTTTTCTTAAATCGTTTCAAAGTCGGTGTTGACATTTTCTCCTCGGAAAAAATAATCGATTATTATTTTTTATTTGGACTTTTAATAGGTCCAGTTTAATATGGATATGAAAGGCCCAATATTCGTCTACTTTGAAGAAAAAAATCGTGATTGTAGCTCTAACAGTTTCGCAGATTTTTTGTAAAATGGACTAAAATTTGGGTTTTCTAGATAACATCACTGAAACGCAAATAACTTTGAAACAACTGAAAATCGGCCAACATATATGGTAATTAGATCGATAGGTATTGAGGTCTTCTACCTGCCTGCCACCGGTTATCCGTCGGACGTGATACACCCTGTATATTCTACACGTGTTGCGGTATAGCGTCCGCGCGCAGAGGATGTCTCAGTTCAGCTTCGTGAGTTTTAAGCCTAACAGGATGATGAACATAATTTTTATTGGTTAACCGATTGTGACTATACTTATTTATTATAATTTTATACACCTATTTTCTGAGGAGTAAAGCAGCAGAGTGTGAAATATTATATGGTAAATAAATCTATTATACTTATTTTCAGCGTTTGTAGTATTCTTCTGTTTGATAAACAGAATAAAATAAATTTTGAATGGTTCAACTTTTGCAACTTGTACAATTTTGTGACAAAATGATGATTATACAAGTATAACTTTATGATATATAAATAGTACAAAAAGTAAAAAATAGACATAGTTTATAAAAACAGATCGAATGACAAAATTTCTAATAAAAAACATTTTCAAAGAATCCATTTCAAGGTAAAATGAATCAAATTCTTGTACAACACATTTCTCTATCTTTATACGAAAAAAATAATGCAATTTCCTGGCAATTTAACGAAAATATGAGCCGCCTGCAGTGTAGCAGCGCGAGGAGTGCTCTCGAGAGCGGCAGCCGCGCCGAGCGCCGGCCGCGCTAATAAATACCGAGACCTAAAAAATAACGGTAAACAAAACTCTGCCCCAAATGGAAAAGTAAATATAAAAACTAGCTGTTTTTATTTAATTTTCTGGTATAAATAACAGTGCCAAGTACTATTTCCTGAATAGATTTACTACGAAACGCAATACATAAATAGCAATTAGCAAATTATTCTATACTTTTTAAGCAGTAAGAGATTACTGGACCTGACATGAAAAGTGTCTTTTTATAAGCCATATTAAATAAAGCTATAAGACGTGTAGCTCGCCCGGACTCCCTGTGACGGCTCCCTGTGAGGGCTCCCGTGAGGAGTAAGCTCCCGTAAGGCACAAAGTAGCCATACGTCATGACGATATATTTTGGTATTTTTTTTAATGTTGAAGGCATTTTTATTTTCAACTTGCAGTTTTAAATCGGCAGTTACTGATTCGACAAAATATAGTTGTGTTTGAATTTTTGTTATTGTGAAATCTAAGCGCAGATGTTTATCAAAGCTCGCTTCGACAGCGGCGTCGCGACGCCCGGCGGCCGATGCGCGAAGACGACGGATATTGAGCTTTCAAAGGATTTACACAAATTCTGCACTAAAATATAAAGCATTTCCAATGTGGCGTTTTATCGATAAAAAAACTATTTTGCAACTAAGTTTGATGTAGACTGGGATGTAACAACATAAGATACGAAGTATAGGCAGAAAGACATCATTAAAATTTATTTTTAATAATATAAAATGATTGTGATGTAAATATGAATTAAACTTCAAGTAAAATTCTGTAACGAATTGAAGTAGGCTGAAAACGTTCTTAATGGTTTATATAATTGTTTTTAACTATAAGCCACGAGAATTTACTTTGATCAAAATATATGCAAATATGATGAGTGTGTTTAAACAGCGGCCCGTGCCGACACAGCGACCGCGAGTGCCGCGCGCGGCGGCGGCGCTGCACGCTCGCTCGCCCTTTGTACGCTTTCAATGATACCTTTAATTAATACCCTTCGATGTTCCCGCAACCCGCTATAATTACTCTGTCCTTATAGTCAATTTATAACGAGTTCAAGTATAAACGGAGCTTGAGCTTTTGCTAAAAAGTGGTGTCAATTTGTAGCTGGCGTTGATAGTAACTAAAGAGACATCGAAAATAGCGGTCAAAACTATGCTATTTATACTATCGTAGTGGACCTCTACGGCGACACTAATGATGGGTACGTTCGTAATTATAGTGAGTGCGTACTGCCCCTCTTGTCACCTCACATTGTACCACATTGTTACAGCTAACTATATCTCTATATATATGACAACACTCACCGCAAACACCAATTATAATAATAATTAAGACAGGATATCAAACTAAACATTCTGTCGTTACGTTTCGGTTACTGGAAGATTTGATAGATACTACGAATATGTGTAACATTAAGATTCGAGTATTAAATACACTGCTATTAGATATTATTGCTTAATTTGAAAACAGTAAACAAACAATATTGTTTGTTTGTTTGTTGTTGTATTTACGCGGATGTAAATGTACCGACATGTCGTATACCCCTTACACTTAATGGGTAGTACATATTCTGAGTAACTGTAACCCGACGGATGCTCAAACAATAAACACGTGTAAGGGGTAGTTCCTGCGACCCGCGACTGCGGCCGGACTTCGACTGTGGTAATAACACGTGTGTGTACTTGTTTATGTGCGTGCTATTTATTAGAATGAAACATTTTTTATGTTTATTATTTGACATCGATAAATATAAAAAGCAGCATAAAGGTGAGCAGTGATAGCCTAGTGGTTGAATTGCGGTTTCTCAGTCGAGGGGTCCGAGGTTCAAACCCCAGGCACGTACC
>DWRA01005217.1:0-10091 GCA_018250295.1 Spathilepia clonius
AGATATCTGCAGTGGCCTAATGGTGATCACTTACCACCAAGTAGAATATGTGCTTGCTTGTTACATTAAAAGACCATAAATGTTTTAGTGGTCAAATTACTACCATTCTAGGCTGGTACCTGGGATTGTTGCTAATTTATTTTTTCCCAATAATCGCGCTATATTTCGTTTCCTATACAATAGTTTTCATAATGTTATTACTTTTCGTTCCTTTTTACCATCGTATCTGGCCTAATGGTGATCACTTACCACCAAGTAGAATATGTGCTTGCTTGTTACGTTAAAACACCATGTTTTAGTAGTCATTTGCGACTGTACCTATTCTTTATTGAAAGGAATTGTGTCGCTGCATAGTAACGAGACAATAGTTGCTCATGTCCTAACACCGTACGAGACAATCAAGTTTGTGTAACATTATTATTTACTAATGTGCATTTATATTTAGTTGATTTTACATTCTGTGGTATTTCAATGTAACTATAGATCTCATGTAATTCAGTGCAGTCATTATTTGCTGAAAAACCAAATATTATTATTTTTACGCCCAATTCGTGGTTGAACTCTTCAATAAATGAAATTAAAAAGAAATGCCTCTTTGTTATTAATAGTTCAAAGAGACAGATCCACTATCAATCCAGAGAGATTTTCCTTTCCTTGCCAAATCTCCTATGGAGCTATTTTTTTTAATCCCGGAAGTAGCAGTCGTCCACCTGCTGATAATTAGCAACTGCCGCCCAAGGACATCTGTAATCGACTCCTAATAACATTTGAGTTTTACCTCAGGTCTAAGTTTGGAAAGCCCCGGATAAGTATGTTTCCGTTTCCACACCCTTTAAGATAGATGACAGCAGCGCTTAACTACTGTTATTAGACAGAAATTGCTGTGGCGATGGTGTCTCCGGAGTTGAACCACAAAGAGTTCTACCACCTTATAAATCAATTAATACAAGTTGGGAGTTATACTTTCGACATTTTTGAACTAGGAGTTTTCATGTGTGCCGTTACGTCCTGTTTAAGTGTACCTTGGAACATGATTGGATGCCGTTAAAGGGTGACCATGGGTCTGTTTTTTGACTGACAGCTCCGGTACATAGGTTGGTACCGTGATCGCAATACGACGAATAAATCAAAATAAAACACAAAGATATTATGATAATAAGGTTTTTTGTTCGATTAATGCTAGTTTACAATAAGATTACTTTACGGTTTCCTTACGAATAGAATATCAATTAGTTGTATGTTCACAATGTACAATATGTAAGTTTTGTCTTAATTTTAAATTCTGAAAACAGTCCACCGGCCGCCGGCCGCAAGGGCACTTCGATACGTTACTGAAACTTATCTTAGTCAAAACAACGAATAATTGAGAGCCAGCAATACATAACACACCTTACACGTCACTCAAACAAGACACGAGTTTGCATTAGTATAAAAAATACATTTACATACAGTAATTTACGTGCAATCACATCATTTGATAAGAGTGTATTCGTAAATTGATAAACCTCTTACAAATAATTCTGATACATCTTAAAACATTTAAAGGCTTTGTGCATGAATCTGAGACTTTACAAACTAGCCTTGTGTTGTGGCACTTAGAAATTTCATTTACATTCAATCAACCTTAACTTGGCGCTTGCACTGTTGTGCAAATCATTTATAGATTTTAACGCGTGCGTGATATTATATAGCTTACAATAACTTCAATGTATTCAAGTTCATTTTAGCCAGAAAATACCTCAATAACATATATTCCAATAATATTAATAAACAATTGCCAATACCATAGATTATTTGACCGAAACACTAAAATTCCCTTTAGGTAGGTAGGTAACATCGACTTTCTTTACTTCATGACTTCTATTTTTTTGTACTCAAAGGCAAGTTAAATGTGATTGGTATGATAATTGTTTTATGTAAATTATATAAGAACAAAATCAATAATACTTTATATTGATTTCTCTGCATTTTATTCTATTTATCTGCATTTTAGTGGAACTCGAATTAACCACTTAAAATGTCTTTAAAAATATTTGACTCTAAAGGTACTAGTACCTAATGAAAGAAGAACAAATTAAAGATATAATTTTACTGCAGTGAATGAAACTGTTGAAAATCTTAGTGCAAAGGTTATTGAAATAAAGCCTTCTTTAGTTTATTGTGAAACTTAGATGCTTAATACTGAAAAAATAAAATTATTGTAAGCTTTTTTCACTCAAAACAATAGGTACATATTACAATAATTATAATTCGCATGCAAGACTGTTTAATGAACAGTAAAATTTACCTTCTAAAAATATGAGTTACGACCAGTTTCTGGAGCGATGATCAACTATTCATTAACTTAACGTTAACATTATGTCAAATGTGAAACTATATCATAAAGATTTTAATAACAACAACATTCAATTTATTGGCAAGGAGGCATATTTCATATAAAATTCAAACAGGTAACAAAATATGAACGTTGCAAAGTCCCAAAAATAATAGACGAACAATAAAATTCCTAAAAACTGTTGTCACTAATTGATTATTTCAATACATGATTTTATACAAGTAGCAATTACTCCATCCTTTTTCCATTTATTTTTCCATTGATCATCTCTTCAAAAACCGCCCGTAGCATAGAAAGATACCAAAACTAGATACCATTAAATACCAATACTAGACTACTAAATAAATAGTAATTAAGAAATAGTAGCATAGGACTAGATTTAAAAAAGTGGTTAGAAATGATATTGATACGTAAATGTAACACAGGTTCATTGATACATTATAAAATCAAATATTTCTTAAAAAAATATTTTAAGCAACGTAAGTATTTTCATTTCATTTATATAGAACAATCTACAGATAGTCTCCGTTTTATATATCTATTTATATTATACACTTATGGTATGTTGATTGTTTTATTTACATTTATTCTAATATTAATATTTACATCGTAACCAAATACGTCGGTCCCTTTTACAACGTTACATTTTGAAGTAAACTTTCATTAAGTTTAAAAATGCAATGAATATTCTTTGTATTTTTTAAATATTATTCACCATTTTTATATTCATCGGTATTTTTAACCATTGTTTACGATACTTCACTTTGTTAAACCTCGGTTTAATAAATTGTTTGAATGCATTGACTACAATCACCATTAACGTCTTATAGCGTAAAAAATGCATGGCTATACATATAACGTAAATAACCATTAATTATTAATTTTCTCAATGTGTAAGTTTTCTTCTCAATACGGAGACTTTCTGTAAATTCTTACGATTTCAAATTAAAATTAAATGCATATTTCATGTAGATAGACTTGGTCTTTTCATGTTATAACTAACTGAAGAGTCACATTTAATTTGTGCTTCTACGAAAATTGTTTTAATTTTACAATAAGCATCCAAAACAATGAACTTGAAAGATAGATATTTAATTTATTAAACGTCAATAATCACCCCAATTTGACAATTGGCGAAAAAACACATAAAGAAATGTCGTGTTCCTGTAATGTAGTTATTTTACAGACAAAAAGAATTTTATTATTTTGCCCTTCAAGTGTCATTCAACTGTCCGGCACTATTTTCAAGTCCATTATTATTGGAACAATCACACAAAATTTCTCTTAAACACATCTCATTATTGCATCAAGTTTACAAATTGCGCACTGTTAAGGCTTGTTTCTTGTCACGCTTCTATGCCCGCACGCGTGTCCACCCGCATGCCAGAACTAACTCAATCACACACAACCTCTTCACGCGTGTTACGCATGACAGGAAAAGTATCTATGAAAAGTAAGCGATACAGATGTGGAATAGATACAAACGCGGACATGAACCCGCGTGGCAAGAATAAGGCCTTTTTTAAGTTTTGCCTTACACTAGTTTGATTCTCATTATCCATTCGTACAGTAATTATTGCTTTATCGACATATCCCAAGGAATCCCTTTCAATACAAATACAAAAATAAATATGTGCCACTTTAGTAAATCGTTCCTTTGTTTATGCGTTTGTTATTAAGACTACTTACAGAAAATTATATCTACATGAATCCTCGCTAATTTGTATAAAATTTTCACTTTGTTACACTTTCGTTACACAACATTATAAGCTACGACTGCAAAATAATCATAGTAAGTATTTATTGATTAAAAATAATACTACGCGGCAAAATCTAGTATAATTTCAATGATTGGTGCATTCGTCGAAAGTTTATATCCATAAATAACAGGTAATGATTCACTTAGTGTACGAGATCATAATTTTAAAATTATTCTTTATTGCAATTATTGCTCCAATAAATTTTTATACATTGTAAGATAACAACAGAGAGGACGGTCTTATAGCTAATTAGCAGATTGCTTATAAGAACCTCACACGACTGAGTGGTAATTTTTATTTATATATTTGAAGTAGTAAATGAACATGCAGTTTAGTAAGAATTGTCGACAAATGCCACCCATGGAAATACGTTATTGAAAGATAAAGGAATGACTCTTCAGAAAATTAACTTTTAAACATCATAGTTACATTCATTTTTAATTTTAATTATTCCAATATACTTCATTCAGAATAAAAAAATGTGTATTTTTTAAATCTATAAATATACGGCAAAACTTTTGGAAGTTAGCGCCAAAATTCCATATTTCCAGCTACATTAACAATCAGATATTAGGAGAACAGAAAAATCCGACGAACACACCAAATTTTCTATTAAATACAAATTATTGCGACTAGCTTAGCAGTAAATACGTGAAATAAAATATAACAAAAATAAATAATTCGTGTTATTGCTGTTAGAGACGCTAGCATGCCATAGCATGCTATATCAGCTATGCTATATGCTATGCCGCAGCAGTTTCGAAAACTTTCTGTAAAAGCTTTACTTATGCAGAGGAGACGCCATTTATACAGAACTTTGGACCACCCTCCCCTTTCAAAGAAAGTTTAAGGTCCCGTTTATATCAACAAACATTGAACGCGTCAGACACGGGCCGTTGTAGACCAAATTATATCTCTCTATACAACATCTTAACTGGCACAGTCCGTCTCTGCGCGGCGGTGTTACTGTAGATATAAATAAGTCAAGTACATATAGACAAGTACTGTTTTTCTACCACGGTACGTGTCTGAAGCGATCTATGTCTGTAGATGTAAATAAACCCTAAAACTGCAAATAAATGACATACTCTAATGATATAATCATAAATATTATTAGCATACTTAATAAATTAATATAATCCTACGCAGACTTTATTATATGACTACATTTGACCAAACTAATAAGTTTACAATCGGGTGCGTTAATAGAACTGCTGATTTACGGAACCGGTAATGTATTGATACACTGATACAAAATAATAAGCAGGTAATCTCATCACTGGCAGAATACGCCGAAAATAATCATTTCTATAATCGCACCCATTCATGCATCAACTGTCAACACGTTTAAATAAAAATATCAAATATTCGTTTACAATACTTACATTATTTAGTAATATACTAAATTATGTATATTCACCTCATTACGGGAATAGATTACATGCCACATAACAATGAGCTTCTCTTTCTAACATTCGTATATAAAAATACATTTCCGTTATTATACATAAGGCGAAAAATACCTATTTATTTAGAATCAATGGATGCATGAAAAATAACATTACATTCCTAGTAGCAATATAACATTTTAGAATCACGAAAACAACCGAGTTTCTTACGTTACGACTGTAATACACACACATGACACGGCGTGGCATCGTGGCACGTTATACCGTCGTGTAATTTTTTTCAATATCGCATCGGGGAAATCTATGACGAACACCGCAAAAACCACAGTTTTTTAACCATTGGAGATGCAAACTTGCGTTATTTAAAAAAATCAATTTCCATTGTTCATGTTCCATCAAATCTTCAAATCTTCAAAATTTTCTCTTTTACGACGTCGTAATTTTTTACGAAGCACGTCATAAATTTCACGCGACATTGCAACGTTACACGATGTCGTAACGTGTCACGATACGACGTCGTGTCGATGTATGTGTTTCAGCCTTCCTCACTTACTATTAACAGTAAGCGTTAAACAAATAAAAACTAATAACATGTGGCATAACGTCATTCCCGTAAAAGGCACATAGATAGGGCATAACCACACATAAATACAGTTAACATAAGGATCATAATCGTTTATATGTTACAGAATATATACAATAAACCATCGTAAGTTCCGCACGTACGCACAGTACGTTATTATGGAGTATCACATTCAACAGGGTAGCCTCGAAAAGCACCTTAACTACAATTTATGTACACAAATCGAAAATTGGTAAGTTTATAGAACCGAATCTCGGAGACGATAATCAGCGCTATTGTACTGTTTTGTAAACGTCTCTACAACACGTTTTTATTTTACTTATTGCAAGTTTTGTAATACAAAAAGTAAGCAAAATATTAACATTATGTAAACCAGATAGGAGTATTGATATAGTAAATCAACTTTAAACGTACTTTTATTCATAAATTTTATATCGATTGAAATATTTGCAAGTCCATGTAATCTGCTTAACCATACAACATTTAGTACAATCAATTTTCATTATGAAACCAAAAGGTCAATAAAGGAATACTTGGATGTAGTCAACGAACATTTTCTAGTGCAAATCCCTCGGGTTTGGGCATATTTGATTTCTTTGGACAAGTCCAATAATTTCACTTGATAACAAGCGTCTTACATTATAGCTAGAATGTAAACGTAATACCTACTTTTCTGCGAGTCTTCCGGAGTTCGTGTTCTTAAATCTGTGAAAAGTCTACCAACCCTCACTCACCCGAAAACGTAATATAAATAGACTAATACATCTAACTATAACTTAATAATATCACATTGTCAAATACATGGTTATTGCGCTGAATATCGGCGCCGGATATCGGTATCTCATAAACGTATCCATAATAAGTATATAAATGTTTCACAGATGCTGGCCATTCTCTCAACGACATTTAAAATCGATTACACATAAATCTAGCAGATACCTCAAATGATTATAATAACGAATTGATTATGTGGTTTGGTGTAGATAAGTAGGTAAATAAGTGAGGTATATAGTCATGCAATAATACAAATTTAAAACAGTCTAGTCTGATACACATATACGATCGCTATTAGAACGAAGGAGTGATTTATCTAAGTAAAGGTAAAACATTACTTTAGTGTCTAGATGTCGTTTTACGTGTCATTTTAAACTATTACAAAAGAAATGATTACTGGCTGATAAAATTGTGCAATCTGCAGTAGCTTCAGTTCTACATGCTCCATTAGCATTAGACAACATTGTATAGAAAACGTTTATTTATAAAAAGTATGTTATGAAGTCCCTTTCGTCGCTTCTTCTCCATAACGAAACGGGCGGTACGTTCGGTGCATTCTCCATAACGGTAAAAACACTCGTTTAGAATGCGAATACAGTCTTTTATAGTCGTTCATACCAACGATTTTGTATATATTTTAAAAATAGACATAGGAGGCAACACAAATGATTGCTTTTTATTAGTAATAAAAAAATATGTAGAAAAACACATACAGGTACGTAAGGGAATCGGAGTCACAAAAATGTTTTAAAGAATTTTAAATAGACGGAGATAAAAGTTAATGAAATACTATTATGTCCGAAACAAATATCAAATAATGTTACGATCCTCATGGTGCAGCGGTCTCAGTACTGGTCTGCTGTACAAAGGTTGAACCCACAGCCAAGCCATGTAAATTATATATTTAGATGTTGATTCACACATTATTGATGCACTAAGTACCTTAGTATCGGTTCTTTGAATGAGGACATCAGCTTTGTTGCATATCTACCTTTACTCAAATAATAAATAATAGCGATCGTATAATTTGAACTTCGAGAGTATAATACGGTAGGGGTAGAACATGCGGCTAAGGCGGCAAGTGCAAACGTTAGTCACCATAACGATTAGTTTCTCCTCCACCTTCCAATATTACAGAACTATGTACAATTTCACACTAAAACGTCAGTTACAATTAATTTTTACAATTTTACATTCTTATTATCCACGGAATCTGTGTCTTTTGTGCAATATCCATAGGACTTTTATTTGCGACACTATTTCTTTCTGGACTACTTGTTTGGCCATAATTTTTTGAGTAAATATTTATACGCAAAATATCTTCATGCATATATTTCACAGCCACATTCACCTCATTAATTGCAACAGAGAACCGAGGAGTTACAAATTAAAGACACTATAGATGAAGAATAAACTTACCGTCAATGTGACATTATCGGTTAATACGTCATCGACACGGCACCAATACCACTGCTGAAACGTCGCATCTTGCGCATTTTAACACTACCTAATTTATACAACGTTCATTATTGCAACGGCAGTGATCATTCGGCGAAAAGCACATCTCATACCTTCGTACCTAGCCCTTAAGTCCATTATCCTTGAGATATTACCGGAACTATTAAAAATTGCAAACGATAACCAATCCATTAGCAGGCGTATTGGTACCGCGTTTTACATAAGGTCACGAATTTCGCCTCGTTAGGCGGTTGCACGGCGGCGGCGGGCTGAGGCGGGCGCGGGGCGCACGGAGCAGAGGGGCGGCGGCGGCGGGGACGCCCTGGCCGCGCGCCGTCATACTCCATCCAGCTGCCGCACACGAACGTCCTGTGACGCACACATGTCCGGCGCGAACGGTAAACACGTAAAGTACGCACACGCCGCACACTCGTACGCGGGCGCTGCGTAAAACAACGCTATCAACGCGCACAACATTCCGCCCGCCGACACCAGGCACACCCACACCAACACGATCTTCCGCCGTCGATCGTATGGCCCGAACGTTATGAACGGCAGCAACGCGTACGATAAGAGGAAACCGAACACGAATCCGAACACATGCGCGAAATTGTCGATCCACGGTAACAGGCCCAACAGAAACAGGGCAAAAGCTATCCCGACCAGTTTGAAGAGAGCGCGCCGTGGATGCCTCAACAGTGGCCACGCTCCTATGACTTCTACTATCAAACAAGCCAGTAAGCCAAAATGCGACCCGGCTGGTCCGACCTGAAATGTGAAAATAGACAAATTATTATCAAGTTCAAAAAATATTACCTAAATAGAAGACCCAAATTTAAATCAAATTTGTTACCTCTGCCCTATATGGTTCGAAAATAGCTGATGCCATGTTTCCTGCGACACCACTGCCCAAATAAATCACCGCTAATCTGACTGGTCCTGCCATTTTCTCCAGATCCCTCATGAAGAGCCACTGGAGTGCCAACGTTGCCGCCAGATGCAGCAACCCCGCGTGTACAAACAAAGATGTCCATGCTCGATATAACTGGTCAGGACGTCTTCTCCTCATGAACGGTAACATTCCACATACGTCATCAAGGCAAGAAACCTGGAAATCACAAGTAAAAATCATATTGCACAGTCTCTAGACCTCTTCAAACATTTAGCAATTACGAACATTGCACATGGATTACTTTCCACACTGTTATATCAAATTACCTGTGAACACAACGACGCTTCTTCATGGAAGTAACCCTTGACGAAGTCACAGTGTTCCCTAGTCGTGATGACGCACTGCCCGTGAACCCCAATGCAGCACGGATGACCGATGACCTCACAAGCCATATGTTCGGCGGCATGACCAGCACGACCTGCCGCAGCTGATCCGTCGAGGACTGACTTGCGGCATATCGGCCATTTAGTGATGTCATCCGGCCATTCGTGCGGTGCTATTGAGCGCGGTGCTTCGCAGAACCTGGAAATTAGGCGAGAATGCTTTTAGGCTTGGAAATTGTCTATTCTGTTGAAGCAAACAACACATTACTTTATATTCTGCTGTTTTGATGCGTCCAATTGGATATATTTGAGCCGTATAAGGTACATAACGCAAATCCATACACGTGCTTCCGCGAGATTGGTTTATATTTCTATTTATGAATTTATATCTACACAATTTTGATTTTGAGGATATCTTTGTATATAATTCGGTACCGTTCCAATAAACATAATACCAATAACATACATTTACGATATGCACATAAATTCAATATTTG
>DWRA01005218.1:0-10090 GCA_018250295.1 Spathilepia clonius
GGTAATTTATTGTAGAAACGAACACAGTTCCCCATAAAAGAATGTGCCACTTTACTTAATCTAAATTGTGGTATAGCTTTACTTAATCTAAATTGTGGTATAATTATAATGAGCTTCTATTTTTGAGTACACTCGTGCTTCCGTAAAGTTGAATTCACGGGAAGATGTTAATTTTTGATCCCAGGTACATTTTTTATCATTATATTTTTTACATTGGAAGCAATAGACGTGGAAGCAGCCTATCATCATCAAAAACCCATTACTGTCTCACTGCTAGGCACGGTAATCCTCTCAAAGTGAGAAGAGTTTAGGCCGTAGTTCACTGCGCTGGCCAAACGCGTATTGATAGACTTTACGTACCTGTAAGAACTTCAATTATTTAAAGATCTTCTAGGCACATAACTTCCCGTACGATGTTTTCCTTCACTGTTAATCTTAGTGATAAATTGCGAACCTAGGACCGATCGATTCAGCCTAGGACCATTATATAATTTGTCACCGCTGCACATTGACATTGGACAACAGCAAAACACAGCAGCTTACACCTCAGTTATTTAAGACAGATATTGGTGTAACAATGGTACCGCCACAGCTGAGTAACGAAGAGTTCCATCTTGTGCAGAATAATTATGACTTGCTTTAACAATGAAGGAAAACATCTTAAAGAAACATACATGCAAGAGAAATTCTCCTTAATGCTCTCAAGGGTGTGTGAAGTGTACTGTGGTACCAACCCGTTCTCATTGTACAAAGAAAGGGTTAATGTATAAGCATATATCTCTGCGCCGACAGTTATTTACTACCATGAGTAATATAGTAACTTAGAATGATAATTCATAAACGATTATACCCCACTTTTTATAATAATAATAATAATCTTTATTTAGCAAATTTCTGGGAATACATTTGATAGAATAATGAACAAAAATGTCAAAAAAACACCAAAAATTGTATATGCCTGTTAAGGCGTTCTAAAAATTCTATGGCAGTTACTTTTCATATGGTCAAAAGTCCGATCTATTGAATTTACATTGAATAATATTTACATGTCTATACATTTCAATTATCATTTATTTAATTTATATGATAGAAGTAGTAAACGAGCTTACAGTCCACCTGATGTTAAGCGGCCACTGATGCACATTTGTAACCGATCCTAGATAAGATTACAGTCCTAACAAAGGTCAGTCACAGATGCCTTGCTACCATTGTGGACTAAGTTGGAACATCTCGGATTAGTCTCCCTAACAATACCCTTCAAATCAAGATACTGCAGCGTTTAACACTGTTGTTGTTGGATAGAAACTAGGAGTGAAATACTAAAGGAACACATAAAATAAGATATGTTTATAAACTAGGTATATAATCTATATCTATATCTATAATCTCTAAAGTACTTTATAAACTCTAGAATAAAAAATAAAATAGAGCTCCGAAATCACAATACAAGTTGTCTTTATTATCGTCTCGCAAAATTGTTATCGCCTATTTTTATGATTGTCAATTTTCTTTTTAAAATCCCCGCAACATAATTAATCCAATGATGCTTCAAAGCAAAGTTTTAATTTCTTAATCACCCTCGTTTAGATAAATAAATGATGGCCGTTTTGTTTCTCCAACTTTACGAGCTTCGTGGATAAAGTTCGTCTCAGAAATTCAGGTTAATTACGATAAATAGGCATCCGTGGTGTTAATAATTAAAAGTTTTTGACTAGGCTGCCAAGTTTTTGAACACTGGAAATTCTTAGGTTATTCATAACTTAATCTTATATCGTATTGTGGTTTACAATCTAAACAGAAATGTTTTAAATAAATAAGTACTTAGGTACTCGTAAAAGTTTGAATTGAAAAAATTTACAATCACAATGGAAATCAAGACATTTTGCACAAAAACTGCAAGACTAATATTGTGGAGTAAATTTGAAGGAGTTTTATATAAGAATCTATGTTAGTTTAAGTGACTTGTGAATTAACCTAACACTGAACATAAAGTTCTACTTGCATTAAGTATAGACAGAAAATGGTAAATAGCCTGGCACGTTGGTAAGACTTTAATAAAATCCATTTTACAGTCACACCGCACAGCATCTGATCTGAATTGAAATTCTCCGCATAAATTTATACGGAAAGCTACTATCTGCGAGGCGAGCGTAGTCCCGGTCAATTTTCGTCCTTAAAATAGTTGGCGTTTTATATAGCCAGACTTTGACAAAATGGAACTTTGAACGCTTTGTTACGAAACGAAAATATATTTTAAGTTTAAGCGTTGATACCACAGGCGCACAAAATTGTTATTTTCGTTCATAACTGTGAAGAAGGAAGATATTGTACCTATTGTTATAGAATCAAAAGTACAGAAAATATGTAATAAGAACTTGCACGTTACGAGTGCGTTGGCGTAATATGTATAAAACTTTGCATTAAACGTTGTTGTTGAGCTTGTAGATATTTCACAGCTTCGAAGTTTGATAAAACCAATTTTTTCTACGTAAAAGGTTTTCTATAAAATACACGAAACTGCAAATCAAAAGGAAATAACAGCAGGTACGCCAAATATTAAACACAATATATTATTGTTTTTAAAGATGTGTAAAATACTTGAAGTCTACCACTTGCATTGATCTAGCGTTGTGGACTTGACCTAATCTCTTCTTATTACGACTTAGACTCTTGACTAAATTGAATATAAAACAGCTGGCACTGACCTTCGCTGGTTCATGATATAAATGTGTAGTTGGAGGTGCAGGCGGCGGCGGGGGCGCTACGAGCGGCGCGGCGAGGGCCGCGGGCGGAGCCCCCGGCGAGGTGCCATCAGTGGAATACCCGGTGCTGTAGGCGCTCTCGGGGGAGGACAGATGCGGTGGCGGCGCGGGGCCGGTGGGCGTGGTGCTCGTTTGCCGCGTCTGCTTTTGTTTACGCTTCTTGGCCCGCCCTAGCTGCGCTTCCATCCATGACTTCAGCCGCGCGCCTAGCATGCCGCCGCCGACGCCTGTCAAAAGAAAGTAAACACCTAGGTACAGAAAGGCACTTGAAAGTTTTCATACACAAGAATTTGATCTAAATATATATTATATTATAAAGGTATATTCTAATGGTAGTAGAACCCTTTGTGGTTTCTAGAGGCTCCACGGCCATACCTTTTTCTGTCTAATAACCACAGTGCTAGTCACTGCAGTGTTCCGGTTTGAAGGGTGTGGCAAGGGAGATCCAGAAGAAGAGACACTTATCCGAGGTATTCCAACTTAGTCCTCAGAGATAGAAAAGCATCTGTGTCCGATTCAGGTAGGAATGTTGTCTGGCGTTGATTACATCAATAGTCATCTATTCGTCATATTTTACTTATTTCTATTATATTTAGATTCAATAAATATGTGTATAGTCCTACTCAGAAAATCTTTTTTACGAATTCGAAATGTAGAACATTTCTGCAAAACCTCATACACAACCAAAGAGCCTACTCGTACTCAAATTGGATTAGCATACTAATTATGTAGACAATTAATTTACAAAAACCATAAACGGGATCTGGGAATGGTATGTAAATGAAGCTGTGTTTATTCTGCAAAAATATAATTATACAAACAGAGCGCAAATGTAAAGTAGATTGTGTGAGATGTTGTTTCCAAAGCTCATATTATTTGATGCTCGCTGAATACGAAACAGAATTCATCAGAATTGTAATCATAATTACTCATATGAGCGATTTAGTAAAATAATTAGGTACTCAACTTTTGAAACATGGTTCGGAAGACCATTTTCCCTTCTTGCTATTTCTTCCTCTTACTTCGAAGAGGTTACAGCGAGCTGTCTCTTTTAAGTTTTAAGTAAAAAATGTAATCCTATTTTTATTTTTTCCCTCCATAACACAGACTCAAGTCTGCGGCATATTCTGTAACATTGTTCCAGTTTAAAAACAAAGTACGGAAAAGCTCGTGGAAATTTAGGGCTTACAATAACTCATCTGCTTACTATGTTCTATCATCAAATTATAATCAAATATATTATTTCTGAAATGTTTTTTTGTGGATGCGTTAGATGCGTTTTATACGCTGCTAGTAGCAAACGTACATGCAGTCAACCTGGTGGTATGTGGCTACTGCCACACTCTAATCGATATTAGTTAAGATTAGAATCTGCTTGATGTCGGGCTCAGATGCCTTGTTATCCATGAGGACTAAGTTAGAACGCTTCACATAAGTAGGTCTCCAATACCACATCTTTCAAACTAGAATAAAGAGCGCTTGATACTATTGTTATTAAACTGAAAAAGGTGCGGCGATGGTGCCTCCGAAGTCGAACCACAAAGAGTTCTACCACCTTTACCTAATGCAAACAAAAACACAAACGCGACTTATACCAATGGAGTAACTAGTGAAGCAGTGTAACAGCAACAATCAAAACTACCTACGTTTTGATACAAACACTGGTACTACCTTTCAGATATTTTCATACTGGTATATTGAGGTGATTTAAGTCAACGTGATGCTATATAACTTTAAGTAGGTCCTATAGAATCATCGTCAACCCATTACTGTCGCACTGCTGGGCACGGGTCTCCTCTCAGAGAGAGAGGGGTTACGCCATAGGCCACCGCGCTGGCCAAGTGCGTATTGATAGACTTCACACACTTTTTGAGAACATTTTTTTTCAAAGAACCCTCAAGGTTACCTCACGATGTTTTCCTTCACCGTTATAGCAAGTGACAATTAATTTATAATACGCACTTAACTTACAAAAATCAGAGGTACTTGCCTAGGGTTTGAACCTCGGACCCCTCGATTGAAAGACCGCGATTCAAACACTAGGCTATCACTGCTTTTGATCCTATAGTGTAGTATAGTAAGTCCTATAGAATACATTCAGGATAATCCTTAAACAGGCTCTACTTTCACATAAAACTGTTTTCTTATGAAAAGGATCTACACAATACCCTTTTTATCTTGTTCAAAACTTGTACCTTTACTTACAAATAATTTTAGGCGGGTGTAACGCCAAAAGCGAATATAGAAGCACAATAAAGTTTCCCTCCCTGCTCTACATTCGCGATCTCAACCCCTCGCTTTGAAGTAAAACAAAGTGGAAATGTTTTGTATTATAACTGTCAACACTGAATCTCTTTGGAATCGTAAGTGTTCCATTCTAACGGTGCTAAAACAATTTTAGGTAAAACCTTTCGGTGTATGCGAAGGGGTGACAACGAGCTATCTCATAAATAATTGTTTTAAGTAAAAAATGTAACCCTATTTTTATTTTTTCCCTCCATAACACAGACTCAAGTCTGCATATTTTGTAACATTGTTCCAGTTTAAAATTAAAGTACGGACACACCCGTGGAAATTTAGGGCTTAATCACTCATCTGCTTACTATGTTCTATCATCAAATTATAATCAAATATATTATTTCTGAAATGTATTTTTTGTGGATGCGTTAGATATCTGTGAATTTTGTGTCAAAATTAATGATAAATTAATCAAATTGCTTAAATATATAATTGAATTTATGATTATTAAATTGAGACACCATAATCGACAACGCTTGTCAGTAAAAGTAAACCTATTCAATTTTTACCTACCAAGATTAGTAATTAGATCTTTCTCATAATTGTGACTACTAAAAATTGACAAATCTCGATCTTTGGTGGCCAAAATTTGATAAATCATTTTTTTTATTACTCTTAACAGCCGTAAGCCCAATTGTCGAATTGAACAAGTGTAGACAAGTATTACGTTTATCTATATTTAAAAAGCATCATTTTCAAACCTTATATTTTAAACGAAATGAAACTTTAGTCCATCAAATAATGATACTCACAGATACAAACAGGTATGCCTAAAGTGAACCACTGAAATGTTATATAGAATCAGACAATGGTCAATCGCTTAGGACGTCAAAGAATTTTGAGTAACAAAGAATTTGAAACAGCCAGACCAGCAAGAACGGTGAACCGCACCGAAATTGTTTTCCTGCTCCACATTTCCCTCCAAAGCCCGTCCTTTGAAGTAAACAAAAACAAAGTAGTGAAATAAAATGTTTTATTGTCTCATTCAACGCTTGGGACTATTAACTGGAACCCACAATGGTCTGTCCCCCTTGGATAGAAAGGCGTGGACTGTAATATTTGTTACTATAAGATCCGAATTAGAAGAAAACTTCATCTCTCCTTTTTGAATGAATAAAAAGTATTCTATACCTCATTTACTATGTTAAAAAGTTTATCACAAGTGGGTTGAGAAATCCTAGCCAAACTATGATTAATAAAATAATCAAAAATGACCTTTTAATGATAGCAATAATTCGTTCATTGAAATATTTTAAACTAATTAAATATATGTAGCCTATAGAATGTACAAAGGGGAATGTTGCTTCTAATTCAGGTTATGCGCCATTAGGAACTTTAAAATTAAACAATAAAATAATAACGAAAATGTTACGCAGCGTAGAACTACTACGTTTTACTGGAACTAATAAAAATAAGTTTTACCAATAATAGCAGCTACCCCATTATACTTCTACACTAATAAAATACTACACCTACGCAACATCATAAGTAGACAAGAAAAATATTACTTTTTCTTTCTACTTTCAAAACTTTCCTCATAAAACTATATTTATGAAATTTGTGCAAACAGATGTACTTAATATATAATATGAAAGTACATAAAGAGAAAATAATGAAACAATTTCTTAGTGCGTTTCTTTGTTTTTAGATGGCGTTACTTAATCAAAATGGCGTTAAAAAGGACGTGGCAAAAGGTAAGATAATTCAAGGCGACAAAGGAAAAATACTAAACTGTATAAAGTAATAGACAGCAGTATGAAGGCAGAACCAATTGTGGTTGAACTCCGGAGGCCATACCGCCACACCTATTTCTACATAATAACAGCAGTGTTAAACGCTGCTATCTTCTGGTTTAAAGAGTATGGCGAGGGAGACACTATCTAAGACATTCCAACTTAGTCCTTAAATATGCAACGCACCTGTAACCGATCTCAAGTAGAATTTTAATTTAACTGGGGTCGATTACAGACGCCTATGGGTATGGCCACTTACCATCAGGTAGATTTCATGCTCGTTTGCTATTTCCATTATAAATAAAAAATAACTAAACAAATTATAAGTTTGTTATACACACTAGATATTTTACCCTCACATATTACCAACATATTAAAAATGGACAATAAAAGTATATTCTTCTCCTTTTATCTTTTTTTTAGAATTAAATGTGAAAGAAAAGGTGAAGAAAACAGACACAATACTAAGCAAGGAGTCTGGCAGCGATAATGGCGAGCTTTGTCACGAACACAACGTAAGCTATAGCTGTCACCAGTGTGGCCAAGTAGTGACAAAAATAGGGACACGTGGGATTTTCAAATACAGAAGAATTTTATTTTTAAGAACCAGCGACAATAATCCGCAATAGTACTTAATTTTTAATGGATAAATACATACATACATATATATATAGATCCATTTTTTCTTGATTGCATTACGCAGTAATTGCCTCCATACTTATTTTTACCTAATATAAGAGGTGCGATTTATATATAGCGCGGCAAACCATATAAACTTAAATACACATATCCATTCTTTCTTACAATTGTTACGCATTAGTCATTTCAAGTAGGGTTTTATTCTGTTGCGCGGAGTTGATTACAGATATTTACTGGCGACAGAGTTTATTTCACATAAGTTAATCAGCCCGTTTGATGTATCCATTGTAAAAAAGAAAACATTAAAATGCATTTAATTTTAAACATTAAGACTTTCCCTTTTAAAGTAGATAGCTGGTAAATGTAGCAACGGCAGCGATTGTCCGCCCCCACTGTTTCATATTTCAAGGAACTCCTCGTGCCGATCGTAAAAAGGGCTCCGTGAAAACCCTCTTCATTTTCATTAAAGAAATGTCGCTCAAAATGGAAGACAAATATTTAATATCGACTCTCGTGACAACTTTGCAGTTGTTTCAATATTAAGTAATGTTGATTTATGGATTTATCAACGGTTATTATAATCAATGCAATATAGGAAAAAATACGAATTGGATCTCATCGTAAGATAATGAATATGAATGTGATTACCATTGTAATTTTAACTTTGAATCCAGTGCGAGAACAAAATCGTTCTACGTAGGCTTGTATATTATTAAATGCTCTTCCGTATTCTGGCTTGAATGATGTGTTGGAGCATATTTACATAGGTAAAGTATTCCAACTAAATTGACAGGTGATGGACTCCCTCGATGGAGATTTTTTCTGTTTATTACAAATCCGAATCAAATAAAAGAATGTTCTATATGATAAATATATGCATTAAATTCATCTGGCGTCACGATTTTGAAATTTCCCCTTTGTGGTTCGAACCCCGCGTCACCACCGCCACACCCGTTTCTGCTCAAAGAAAACAGTATTAAATGCTACTGTATTCTGGTGTAAAGGATGAGTTAAAGGAGACACACTTAAACAAGGATTCCAACTTAGTTCTCGAGCGTAGCATCGCATCGGTAGTCAAACTTATATAGGACTCTAATATTACCTAGTCTTGATTAAAGACGTTCATTGGCGGCAGTGGCCAATTACCAACAGATAGATTACACGCTCGTTTGCTACACAATAAAAAAAAATTTCCGACATTTTCTTTAACAAATTCGCTTTGTCAAACAAACGCCGATGAAAATCAGTAACATTTCTGTTAAATGCAAATAGACGGGTTCTGTCGATAAATTCAATCCGTTCCTTAAATGAATGACAAACAATCAATCTGAGCGGCATCTAATTCAGCTCGGCTTTGCCCTCACCGCAGAATGAGCGCTGCCACTTTACTTATTGTTTCTACACCCTCTGCCTTTCATGAGTTTGTCGTAAAACACTACTCAACCCTAAGTAATAGTTGGCATACTCCACCAAATCGGTAATAGACAGCTGTTTTAATATTTAAATATACTCTTTTTTTTCTTTTTTACAAAGTTTTAATATTTAAATATATATAACTCATAGCACGCAATGATTCGTGGTTTCAAGTGGGATCTCAGTTTGGTCCTAATTACGTCTTTGTACTAATTGAAATCGTACTTTTTATGTATTTTAAAAGTTATGACTATATTATGTGCTTATGAATAATTTTATTCTAAATCCAAATTATTCTCTGCCTATTCCTGTCATGAAAAATACTTGATTTTATGATTAAATTACTTTTTATTAATACAAAAAGTAGCTCTTATACATTTATAGCCCAAGCAAAATATGCGTTGGCTGTGTGTTACAGAAACACACATATAAGTACGAATACACAAAGACCTAAACTTAAAAAAAAATAGATATTAAAATTCATAATTCAGATGTCTGTAAATTATCTATTGTCTATCAGAAGACTAAAAAATGTAACAAAAAGGTATTGTATTTATGAGATTATTAACACACAGCTTTAAGGATTTATGAGTTTTCATTTTAAGGTATAAAGATTGAGTACCGCTGTGAGCATGCCAGCATAAAAGACGAATGAGCTCGGCTTACCCAGGCGAGGGGAGAACTTACGAGATTTAGCCAATATTAGCAATCCATTACCGAGCCTTCGCTCTGACACGGTACGGGAATAGCCTATGGATCCATATTAACGACGGAATAATGTAATTACTAGTTTATCGTTTTTAATGATGCTTTTGTTATTAACTTCAAAGAGAAGTAGCGCCATATTGTAATTTGATGGTAAATCTATATACCACAATAGTCCAGTATATTTAATAAACTTCAAACTCCTCCATGAACATCGGAACGAACTGTTATGCTTCGAGGTTTCGTATTTTTATATACACTACAAAAATATACGATAATTATTCTACAATATTTACTTAAATAAATCTATGCTATGCAAAACGTTAGTACGACTGCTAACCCGACCTTTATGCAGTAGGATTAGATAATGTACTGTACCTAAGTAACTGTAACATTTGTAAACTTTATCGGGGCTTTTGAAACTTTTAGTAGCATTTGACAGTTGGATTGCTCCTCCACTGGAGAACGCCATTGAAGTTTACATTAGTTAGCGTAGAGAGATATCTTCAGTATTACATTTTCTTCATTTACATTACTGCT
>DWRA01005219.1:0-10089 GCA_018250295.1 Spathilepia clonius
AGGGGTAGCAACGCATCTGTGGTCGACTTCAGTTGGGATTCTAGTCTTACCTGGGGTGGATCACAAATGTCCATGGGCGATAGTCGCCACTTACCATTAGGTGGACTGCGTGCTCGTTTGGTACTCCATAATATAAAAAAAAGATACGGTCATACACATTGTATAGAACGATATGATTTTGTTTTGCTAAAAACCGTGTCTGACACGTAATACGTTTGAAGCTATATAATGGGCCTCATTCGGCAAATATTTGTTGGATATATGTACCTACGTACCCGTCAATTAGAACGCATCATCTTCAGTTGGAAACACGTTCGCCAATGTTATATCTTGATGTTTTGCTTACCAAAGATCGATATTTCACGATTTCTAACCATTAGAAATTTTCAATTTTTGACCTTTGGTAGGCAATTAGATAGATTGATTATTAATAACGCACGTAAGACTGTTTCAAATTACATATAACGTATATTATAACATTTCTGCTACATTTTCTGGTAGTGTTTGTTATTACTTTTTTTAAATGAAATAAAAATAAAATTGAAAATATTATGAATGTCTTATTCCTAATATAGAACCGTTTATTTATTATTTATTAATGGAATCAAAGATGTGTCAAAACAATGCTGCATCGCCTTAAATCCACAGACTGTTTAAAATATTTTTGTCGATACATTTAATAGAAATATAATGCTTATAGATGTTGTTATATTCTTATTACTCAAGTTAAAACTTACAATTCAAATTTCAGTATTTCTTTACTATAACTTTTGTGTCATATTTTGCATAAATTGGTTACATTTCGTGGGCAAATATCGTGTTACACATATTTTTCACTTGTAGATTTGTCCGTCCCTACACTCTTTTAAATACAAAGCAAGTAACTTAAATAAGTATTTTCTAAAGAAACGCGTCTAAAAATCAAACAAAATTCTGTCCAAGCTATTCGGAGGGATTTTCAAATAATACGGTTGTGTCAATTTCTATCATATATCACAGACAAGCCAACATGAAATTCAGCAATCCAAAATACATATTTACACAGCGTCTTAAAATAACATGTTGTAAGTAAAATATTTACGGCGAAGTTATATATTATACAGCCGGAATATTGTATCAATAGCTATATAATTTAAATATCACTCGCTCCCTTACAGAATGACCAAAGTCAGAAATGATTATGTTAATAAAAATTGTTTATAATTGTATTTCTGACTTTGTACATCCAGTCAACGACCGCGCGATATGGTGTCGATTTGGTCACTTGGAGAATAAGATAATTTTAATATCTATTTTATTTCTCTACGTGCAAAAGGTTTCATTAACACCTGTCCAACGTTCACCTGACAGTGACACCCTGTTCGAAATATATGAAATAATATTCGCGATATACAAAAATAGGAAAAATTATACTTTGTCTACACTTAACCAGCACTGATATGCGTCAAAACCTCACAACTTTAAATTAATTTAACGCCTCTCGGGCCCGTCCACTTCCAAACTAATATTTTAGTATAGAAAACTTATTAAATTAATTGCATATATAATGTATGGAGTGTTGCGTAATGTTTTTTTCGCGAATGTGAATTTAGTGAACTGGATACTCTATGTATTGATCCTTTGAGCCGGATCAAACAAAGATCACTTAACTGCTTTTAAATTATATTCTGTCACATAAACGTTTATGACTGTTATGACATTATATACGATCTGTTTGTTAAAAAAATAAGTAATGGTTTTATATTGTGACAAAATTTATGTAGTCATTAAAAAAAAGTTTCTAGCGCGCCCTTTGCAATGTCTTATTTAATCTGTGCACATTTTAAATACTCACGGCACGCCTTGCCTCTCGCGTCTCGCGCCCCATCCTCTCTCACTCAAGGCTCGTCTAAGATACTGTCGTGTACTTCCAATTTTGTATTTCGTTTCTGTTAAATAAAAACTTACAAACTGAACCCCTACAAGTTTGAATATATTTTTTTAATTGTACGGTTCATTTCCTCTCAGTTCACTAAACATCATACGCTGAAATCGACAGTGGTAATGACTTATAATGAAGACTTACGTAAGAGGTTAAATTAAGTTTGTTACTTGTGCATTTTACATATTACGTCTCCTAATCGCTACAGTTTCAGTAGTATTTATCTAATTGCATATACTATCCTATGACGATGATGCCGAACCCTGTACATTTAAATGTAACATATTTTGAGATTCCTTTAAATGTACATTATATTTTCCACAAATAAATATACAGGTCGTGTTCAGGTCACTATTCTAATTAATTATAATCTCACTTGTTTTTGATTATATAATTATTTTCTAGTAGCTTTATATACTTATAGCAAATATTTACATTACGATAACGATTATTTCCAATGTTAATAATATATTTCGCGAAAGCAATCCACATTATTATTGTTCTCAACGCTATGGTATAGTCGCCATGATTTTAATTAGGTACAATTATTTTCGATTATCAATCCAAGATTGCATAGATCGCGACATTTTCATTTACCTAACTTACCTACAAACTTATGTTACGAACTAATAAATCATTGACAAAAGAAATGTAAAATTCGTTATTTTTTACTTACAATAAATTACAAATATGGGAAAATTATGACGCAACCTATTTTTGTACAAAGAATTATATTGAAAGAATTACGATACTATGTTTTTTTTGTTGAAAATACAGAAGAGAAGAATCGGCACCTTTCTGTAAGGCGATCATTTACAAGGTAGACTTAATAGATACGTACAATGTTCATACATTCTATTGAGTATTGAACAAGTTGAATTTGTATGTATTTGTACTTTCAAGTATCATAAAATAGGCTAGGGCATATGTTTGCTATGACACTACGTCGACTAGACTTCTAACCTACTAAATGGTCCGATTTAGTACGAATCAAACATACAAAATTTTATGTTTCGGTGTGAAATCATTACATGGACCCGTACACATTAAAAAACTCATTTCAATAGCGAGGCCAGCTCATTTTAACATCTTGAATATTAATACTGAAACAAAGTTACATTTTCAACTACGAATCGAGTTCTAAGGAGTTTTATACCATATTCCAAAACCACTTCTTGGAGTTCAGTAAATAGTTAAGTTACGTTAGAAGATATTTTCTAAAATAATATAATGAATGCCATGCTATTCGTGTTATTGTCATAGAATAATTTTTATTTTATAATCAAAATCTATTTGGTAAGTTGTAATTACGTTGGTCTTGGAGAATGGTATAAACCATTTAGTAAAATGGTTACAGTAAGTTTATAATACAACGGTATGTATGAATGATTGTTATAATAGTAAATAAGCTATGAATAGCTTATATCATACTTGAGCCACAGAAGTATATAATATATTATATTAATATTTGATTTCTATTTAAAGCTCTTAGATTTCATGCGAGTTTATTTATCGCATCGAATACCAAACGCCCGTGAAAAGGAACGCAGTTGCAATACTAACGTGCGTTCAAGGGCGAGTAATTTTGATTTCAATAAAGATAACAGCTATTCATCCAATATAGAATACCTATAATATATTAGGTTAAAAACAAAAGCTATGCTTTTGGCCATTTGCGTAGGGTTACATACAAAACCCAGATCCCGTATATCCTTAACACTCACTAGAGTTCGTCAAGAAGGTCACTTGAATTTACTAACTGCACTTAACAAATGTCCTTTTCAAAATCAATTGTTCATTCGCCAAATCACATCAGGAGTCCGTCCGTAAAATTAGTCGATGCTGCATAATTACTTTAAGGCCAACGAACTGGGAGAAAATATAACGGAATGCGTTTAAATAGTCCATACCTGCACTTTTTCTGCTATAACGCACCAACTGGCTTGGTCGTAGTAGGAGGATACTACGTGGAGGCTTTCCACGTACTTCTCGATGAGTTGATCGAGTTCGCCTCGCTTGAAAACGTGGTAATATCTGTGGTAGGTGACGGCGCCGCCTTCGGATGGGAGGCTGTCGGAGCCGTCGCTCAGAGAGGGAAGCAGTGGAGCGTGAGGGATTGCACGAGCTGGCACTACAGGAACCGTCGCCGTTTCCTCGGAACAGGACCGAGTGTCTAACAGTTTCCTATCCTTTGAGCATTCACTGCAAGAGGGTAACGATGCTAAGCTAGCGCACCCAAGGGAAGCGGTGCTTCCTGTCTTGTCTCGCCTACTCCAGTCGCTTCCAGCGGACGTGTCACTGGATTCGATTGAAAAACCAGATTTCAAGGGCGCTGTGCTCGTGCTCGACCTTGAAGTTATCGATTCTGGGCTTATTTCCATTTTATCTAAATCACTCGAATCGGTAGACTGTCCAACTTTTAGCGAAGATCGTTTGTCGGTGCTTGTGCAGAGGGAATCAACACTGATTTCTGATTCTAAGGAATAACCCGTTTCAAGGGATTGACTTGTGTCGTAATTGCCAGAATCGATAGTAATTTCCGGATTACCATTGCTTGAAGATATAGCGCTGTCCTCGTCCGAGTTTTTCGTATCTACGTCGGGTAATTTATCGTCTATGATCGGTTTTACGTTGTATTGAATGTTGGCACAATTGTTGAGGTATATGTCCTCATCGCTAGTAACTTTCATGGATTTCTTTAATTCTCTAAACTTTAAAATTACAGGGTTCACATCCTTAGACTTCTTTTTGCTTTTAGTCTTGGAGCCGCATTTTGGAAACAGTTTATTGATGTCAGTCTCGTGCGTATCGTGTATGGAAACAAATGCATTTTTATCATTCGCTTTGTCCGTACCTGGGATATCGTTGTTCTTTTTGAATGGTTCTTCCAGATGTTGTAAGCTATCGGATAATTCATCTAATATTTTTTGCGTATTCCGATCTTCTTCCTCCCTCTTTAATCTGAGTGAAATACTTTTTTCACTGCTACTACTGCTTGGAAGATCAAAGTCTTCTTCATTTATTCGCTTCGAATATTGATCGATTTCTTGTAGCAACTTTTCACTTAATTTTTCAGCGAATTCCGTTAAATGTTGACCTTGTTGCTCTTCAACCCAGTCATCTTCCTTTGCAATCATATCTGACTTACATGTTACTAACGGTTCATTAGCTTGTATCCTATTAAAACTTTCTGATTTAGATATAGACTTCTCTGAATCAGTACTGGATATAGAAATTGAATCGTATGGTAATCTTGTTGGACTCCTGTGGCTCTTGCTTAAGTTTTCGTCAAGAGACCTTCCTTCAGGTCGATTAGGAGATAACCTGTTTAAGCTCCAAGTCGAGTTGCTGGTACTACCCTGTTTCGGTGAACGATCCTTTGATCGCCGACCAGGCGACAGTCTTTCTAAGCTCGAAGAACTTCCGCTAGAGCTGGTGTGAGATTGAGATCGCGACTTATCTTCTAATATCCGAAGATCACCGGGTGATAACTTATTAAGACTCCAGTTGCTACTACTGCTACTGCTAGAAGCACCTTGAACAATAGCCATTGCTTCAGCGCTCTCTATTTTTTCAAGATGCTTTCTTTTCGACCTCGGGCTACATTGAATAACAGTTTCGCAAGTTTCATCCAATGAATGGGCTACTTCGGCGACGACCTCAATTAGACTTTGTGGAGCAGCAGGTGAAGGAGACGGTGATTTTTCTGGTTCCTTTCCTGTTTCTTCCTTCTTTCCTTCCTTAGTCGGATTCGGCAGGTCTGGAACAGTAAAATGTAATTATAATGTATTTTGTAAAATAAAGAAAAATAACAACTGGTTTAAACTTTACATATCCTATTGTCATATGGGTTACTGGCTAAACCGTACCGATTAGATTAATGATTGCTATCAAATAGTAGAAAATAGATGGTCATGGTTTTTTCTGCACATATACGCAAGGAAGCGTGCATGAAAGTTAGTCAATAACGGCTGTCATCTGATCTGGTTGCTTAACTTTGGTTATCAATTACAATTTATACAGGACACAAAATCATACATTATAGTTACAATATATCTATAATTAACCAACCAAGAGTGTGCATTACGACTATAAGTATTTAGTTCCTCTTTGCAGGAACAATAATGTTAGAACATATATTTATATTTAAGAGTATTGTCAATTTTACCTTTTTCCATGGCGGTTTTACGTAATTCCTCTGGGATGACACTGATGACACTATCTACTGAATCTGGTGACGACACACCGCTTGAATCGCTGTCCATATCATCTGTTGCCGGATTAAATAATTCCAAAGACATTAGTTTAGGGTGACTCTTAGCAATCGGGTCAGATTTGTTAGTACCGCGTACTATTGGGAAAGGTTGTCTTCTGGTATAATTTATTGGAGGTATCCCTTTGTTAAGCATCTCTTTTATCTGTCGTATTCTTTCTTTTCTTTTTCTTTCCGCACTTCTTGAATCAAGAGTATCCGTTGACGATTTATTAGTATCTTTGGGTTTAAATTGTGGTATTTCTGGCAGCTCTGCCACTGTTTGTAAAGTTATCTTAGGATAAGGTTTGACATCTTGTATTACACGAGGTTTTATGTCATTTGTTTCGGCTGTCAGTTTATGTATTTCTTCAATATCTTTATTAATTTCTGCAATTAGTTCTTTGGTAATTTCTGTGGGTGTTTCTTCTTCTTCTTTAATAGGTGGTATTGGATCTATTTCTTCAAATATATCAATAGGAATAGTTTTATTAATAAGTGGCGGTGGTTCCGCTTGAATTACAATTTCCTCCGACTCTTTTGGCGGGGAATTAGGTTGACTCTTTGATTGAGGTTTAACTGGTGATGTTGATGTAGCATTTGTCGTAGAGTAATTTTTCAAACTGTACTGAGTCACAAGAATTTTATTGACTGAACCTGGCGTTTGGACTGCGTTAGGCGATGAAGGTGGCCTAATTAACGGAAAAGCCTGTTTTATCCGGGGAGAAGGTAACCCTGGAGAACTTTTCATCCTAGGCGATGTTGGTACTGAAGATACTTTCAGTCTAGGTGAAGTCGGTCCCGGGGATAATGGTGTTGGTGATAAGGGATCTCCGGATCCATCTGCTTTTGGTACGTATATTACTGAAGCAAAACTATCTTCCGAATCCACACTAGTATCGCTTTGAAGACTACTGTCTTTAGAGGAATCTGAACCATCTTCTCTTGAATGCCGTCTTTCTGGGTAACTTTTGTCATTATTTGCATTATTGTCGCTCGGCGTAGGAACTTCTGGTACTGGTCCATGGCTTTTCCAGCCCTGGAGCATTCTGACAAATACAGTCACTTTATCTATATTCGTTGTTGACGTTTTGAACTTACTAGTGAGGCCGTTTTTGAGGGACTGAAATTTTTTGGCAGTGGTCGCCGACGTAGAGAAAATGGAGTCGCGTATTGAGTCTAACGCGCCCGGTCTACGGTATAAGTATTCCTCATTTAAAGATGCTTGTTTCTGTATATTCTTTCGTAACCGCTCTTTTTCTCGTAATCGTTCCGCTGACATTAACTCTTCGTTTAACGACGTCTGTTTGAAGACACCTGGTTTCTTTGACTGCATTTTTAAGGTATGAATCTTGAAATTGGGCATTTCTTCTACCATACTTTTCATATCAGTTGGTTTGTCGAGATCTTCTTCTGCATCGTCTTCGTTTATTGACTTTTTTTGTTTAACTAATTTTGGTTTTTTACGTTGTTCAGTGGTAATAGCTGGTGGTGGTTCTTGTGGAGGTGGTTCGTTGTCATCTCCTCCGAGGCTTGGGAGGCTAGATCGTGATCGTACAAGTGCCCGCCGTTCTATGTCTGCAATATCAGTTAAGCTTCGTGATTTAAGAGTGGACGACTCGGAGGGTTGCGACACGAGTCTAGGTGGGAGGACTTCATCCAGACGTCTTAACTCAATAGGGAGGTCTGCGGCTGGTGGTTCTGGTCGGACACAAGGTCGCGGCGTCACTCTCGTATTGAGTCCCCAGGAGGGTAGGAATGAACGACGACCAGCGAGCCGTTGAAGGGCTCGGCGTACGAATGAGTAACAAGTTTCGTTGGGCGACGAAAGGGACGATGAACCTGGGGAACCGTCTCGACTTTTCCATGGCTCTGAAATGCTGGAAGAATTATGTTTATAATTAGTTTCAATTATTACGATTTTGGTTATAATTAATTTTAATTATTCTTTATTTACAATTACAAAAGTTTATAAGTGATAACTTACTGATCATTGTCGACGGAAAGAAATCGGGGTGCCGGTGTTGGTGGGCAGAGCGTTGCTGGTCGATGCCAGGGGATTAATACGTCCTGAAATATTATTATAATTACTTTAATAATTTAATGATTTATACGCATTATAGAACACAAATACAGTGTGTTTGCACCCTTATGTGTTAGAACAAAGAAGTGCAGTATTAGAAGACGCTCTTATCTATAAATTGTTATTTAGTATTAGTTTTATATTAAGCCAGATAGTAATTAATATAGTTTATCTTATTAGTCATTTGGCACTTTACACATACAAAAAAGTTTAATAACTAAAGTGGCTGGTTGGATGGATTTAACATTTACTTCAGGAAGTAAATAAAATCAAATCATATTAATGATATTGTAGTTAATTTATTATTTGACGATCCGCGTGGCTTAGCGGTCACCATACCGGTCTGACACGCAGTGGGTTCCGGCTTCGATCCCCGGTCAGACAGATATCTGAATGATGAATTTAGATTTCTGTTAGAGGGGATGTGAGTGTATAAAGCGTATTTAAGCTATACATAGTTAGACTTCAGAAATATTATTTCTCTTATTTCATACCATGTGCTAATATTGAAAGGCTATTTATTATATTACATCTAAGTCCCGATTTAATTTTGGAATATTAAATTAACTTTTATATCTATAACCACAAAATTAATGGGCACGTATTTCTTCTTCACACATCATTCAAGAAACTATGAACTTTTAATATCTGACCTGTGAATGAAAGTTCCGACCCTCGTGCTCCATGGCCCAGACGGTCAGCAGCAAGCGACCACCGATGCGAGTGACCCTCGCGAGCTCCCGTAGCGCCATCGCGCGGCGCTCCACCGTCGCGAAGTGGTGTATCACCGCGATGGACAGCACCGCGTCGAAGGACTCATCGCGGAACGGCAAGCACAGGTTGTCACATACGACCACCTGTTTAAAGTATTTAGAATGGTAGAACCCTTTGTGGTTGTAGCGGAACCACCACAACTACGCATGCAGTTCTGCTGCCCATGGACACTGTAATATACTTCAGATAAAATTAAACTCCTACTTAAGGTCGACCGCAACTGTTTTGCTACGCCTGAGGATTAAGTTAGAACGCGTCGGATAAGTATATCTCCCTTACCAATTATATCCCCCTTACCCTCCAATCGAGAATACAGCAGCGCTTAACACTTGTTATTAGGCAAAAAAAGGTGCGGCGGTCGAGTTTCCAGAATCAAACCACAAAGAGTTCTACCTTCAATTCTACAGGAGCACACTCCTACACTTTTCCAAGTACAATCTTGTAACCCTGCTATAAACGTCCATTTTTTTATTTTATTTTATTTGGAAAACTTACAGCTAATACAGAGTAGAGTATAAAGTTAAAATAACACTATTATAGCCATTTATAAGTTTTCACGTATAAACTTAATGATAAGTTATAAATAAATTATTATAATTATTATTATTAAAAATACTATAAGAAATGTGGCCAGTTATAGGCAGTGATCACTACATAATTAGCTCGACCGATGCCCCTACATTGTCATTATGTAGATAATAAAAAGATGGCAGAAGATTTTGTGGTTCGACTCCGGTAGCACCAACTCTACAATTATTTTTGCCTAATAACAACAGTGTTAAGCGCCGTTGTATTCTGGTTTAAAAGGAGACATACTTATCCGAGACGATTCAACTTAGTCCTCAGGGATAACAACGCAGCTGTTGTCGACCATAGGTAGGATTTTGGTCTTATCTGGGGTGGTTTACAAATGTCTATTGACGATTGTCATTACTATCAGATGGACAGCACGTTCGTTTGATACTTTTATTATATATTACCTTATTATTTCTGCCTAATAACAGCAGTGTTAAGCGCTGCTGTGTTCTGGTTTGAAGGGTGTGGTAAGGGAGATAAACT
>DWRA01005220.1:0-10089 GCA_018250295.1 Spathilepia clonius
ATTCGTAATACGCACATAACTTCGAAAAATCAGAGATGCGTGCCTGGGGTTCGAACCTCGGACCCCTCGACTGAGAGGACGTGATTCAACCACTAGGCTATCACTGCTGTATGTGTATGATATATAACAAAGATAAAAGTTATAGTTATTTACGTTCTTAAATTTCCATGACATTTTTACACACTACATTTTAACATAACCGTGAATTTATAACGTACTTTTATTTAAATTTTGGTAATAAAAATATTTAAAGTCTTTTTTCATTAAAAATTGGGAGCCTACAGAAAAATTGTAGTCAAAGGCCTATAAAACATACAGAGTCATTACTTTTGTGAAATTTCTAGCGCCCAGGGGACTAATGAACGTGGGGACCGTTATAAATTCTCTTTAGTTGCTTTAAAACGCAAACGACTGTGATTTTCGTTAGAGATTATGTAATGTTACTTTCGGCTACTGTGCCATAAGGACGAGTTGGATTTATTGGATCTTTTAACAAGACTAGTACATCTAACAATTTTATTACTCGTAAGAGGGTAGTCATACCTCAATAACTGTGATATAAATATAATTTAGATCGATAACGGAGCTTCGAGTTTTGAAAAAAAAACGTTGTTGATCAGATAACAATTTGTAAAACTGAAACTGGTTTCAATTACGTCGGCAAAGATCTAGTGATTTATCGTTGGACTGAAATCAATTGTGTTAATAGTGCTATTTCAGTAATTATAAATTATAACAGTAATAAACAATGAAGCGAGGTAAAACAATAATAAGAAATCTTACTATATACGTTGAAATATATTGAATCAAGTATAATTTTTGTGACACTGAAGGAGTAGCTAAAGGTTGACAAGGACTCCTTGAGACGTATAATAAAACTCCAATCAAATATAAGACTCGATCGAAGCATTTTCCCCAAAGACATCAAAAGATTAATAATGCATGCTCATTGGATATAATTTTCCAAATTTAGATTTTTGTCTTTGGAACAAACATAATTTTATTTTCCCCAAAACATTTGGAAAATTGTAATTACGTATAAAACAAGAATACAACCATAAAGATCAACAAGAAGGCAGAATTCATATTCATGTCGGCCCATAAATTTACGTCTTCGTCCTGTAAAAGGGACGGAAATAGCGAATGCCTTATAGAATTTCGTACTGACCTCTCAAGCCTACTTGTCATGGCTACGTGATCTGAAGTACGAAGTGGTAATCTACATTCTTGCTCTTTGCTCTTGAGTATTCTAATCTCTTAATATGTAAAGTGAATCATTTCTGTGGAGAGACAGTCGCCAGTTTCAACGACAACACGTTCCAGATGTCAGAATTTTTTATGTTTGTATTTTGGGGATAAAGTAGCAGAAAAAATTTAAAACTAACCATTAGTAACAAATTGTATTATTAAAGAAATTTATTATGATTATTTAAATTTAAATTGATTAACGTATATATAATATATATGTATCCTATTTAATTAGTTCCTTTGTAAGTTGATAAAAGAGTAGAAAAAATAGTTAGTCATAAATTTGCATACTAAACATCATTAAATGTTTCGAAAATCTCCTCATCTAAATTAATATGAAAGTTTTTTGAAGCATTTGATTTTCGGGACCATCAATTTTCTCACTAATGAGAACTTAAAAAATAATGATAATCTAGGTACTTACAACGTCGATCAGTTGACTAAGCCTAAGCCCCATCTTGACGGTGAGTCGGTCGGAGTTGTTGCCGACGGGCCGGATCAGTCTGTTGTAGTTCGAGAGGAGATCGTCGTACAGCCGCTTCGCCTCAGGGTTTGCGACGCTCAAGCGGCCCCACACGCACAGGACTCCGACCACAAGCGCCAACACCATCTTAGGCTAACACCGCCCCTGGGGACAATGACATGAAATAATAAATAAATGTAATACGGAAAATCATATGGCAATAATGATTGTAATGAAAGTTAAAGAAAAGGGACATTATCAAACAGAATATGGTAACAAACAATTACGTGAGATATTCCTCCTTAAATTAGGCGAAACTCTATTCGTATTAGAATTCATAAACGAACTTAAAAGTATTTACATTTATTAAAATCAAAATAAACTCAACTCTAGTTATTCCTTTTTATATCAGAAGATAAACGATTAGATAATTCCTGATTAAGACCGACTCTTTAATATTAAAACGTAACAATTATTCTGTAAAATTCAACTCTGCCCAAAAGAATTTTCAACAGTGCAAATATTAAATTATGATTAAAATCAATAACGATTAACGAGAGAGACCAATAACAATTACGTTATTAACGATGCTAATGCTATTCGTATGTTAACAAAACAAAAGCATCGGAACTATCATGATTTATTGCAATATTATCTATGAAATATTTCGTATGCATACAATAATATTTCAGCAAACAAATACGCTCCATCCACATGACAAATGGAGTGACAAAACTGATTTGGATATAATCAACTATTTTGAACGCGCGTTAGTCGAATGGCAAATGTTGTTTGCCACCAATAAATTAATACGAAATTAATTTTGCCTAAATTACAGCAACAGTTGGTGCTTGTAATTTGGCGATTGTGATAAGGCTGTAAATCATGTTTATTATTAAATTCAACTCTCGACTTCTCTCGCGCAGTTATTTTGACTGCGAGAAATTCGAGCGATTTATTGTCAGGTGCCATGCGTAAATCTTATTCCATCTTGTCTTTGTTATGGTATTTATCATCTTATTTTAAATTCTAAGCAGTTGTCATATTTCAAATGTTTTTAAATTATTGGTCAGTGCTTTTCCTATAAATCAATAATCAAAAAATTAAGATCAAAAATCGAAAAAATTTTGGAAGTTACATCTATATTCTTAACAACTTTTACTGCCAAATTATTGAACTCAAGTACCTGTTTAGCTTGTGCTAAAAATTGTATATAATATAAATGCTAAAAGTAGTCAAAGTTTAAGCAAACGATTGACCTTTTAGACGATTTAGGAGAACTATTTAATTAGATTAGGCGTTAGGTTCGTCCCATATATCCTACTCTTATCTGAATAAGGGACGTTAGCCTTAATTACTAGATAAGGGCTGGATCAACAACAATGAGAGAAGTACCTTACGCACCGTTATAAATCAATTGGGGAAGAAAAGGGAAGAGGTTATCTATATAAGCTTTTGTTGTGTACAGAAAGGTTTGAAGCGCCTGTGGTCTAGTGTTTAGGACTTGTTGGGATCTCGTTGTCGAAAATGACGTTATTAGCATTTATAATATTTGCATTGATATCTTCCTTAGTAAATTGATTTATGTTTTTTTTTTTCATGACAATTCTTTGAAATCATCCAAAAGTCTTTATGATTTTTGTAGAAATCTCATAAATCTAATTTCATTCGAAGAACATCTAATTTGATACTGATCTGGGCTCAGAAGCTTCAGGTTCTGAATCTCTTTGGTTTATATGATGATTGATCTTACCAAGACGATCGTATCAAGTGCGGAATAGTACGACTTCACACTTCAGTATTAACATCGCGAGAACTCTAACGCATATAGGTTTTATGGTGATTTTTTTATCATGCCTAAAGCAAACGGTAAATAATCTGATGAACTTATCTCCGGATCATGCATCTAGAATTCGAACCGTCCAGACTAAAAAGCCTTTCATTTCATTAAGTTATCTGCTCATCGGAGCAACGAATAGAGAAATAAACAGAGAAAGAGCTACGAGATAATCTGATAAAACCTTATACTTTGCGTAACTTCGTGCCATTTCCAAAAGAAAATTCCTAGATGATTTACACTCAGAACTTCCGCATTGCCTGTTCCATTATCAAATCCAATCCAACTTAACGCATACAGATGCAAATGAGGCTCGCACGGCGCTCTGTTTGCATGTAGTTTATAAGTTTCCTGTTTCTTGCTCTGAGATATGTGTTTTCGGGGTATTTCGTACATTTAAGCGAAACGTAAAAGAACTTTGAAATTAAATTTTGAAATATGCATATTTTAGGCGCATTTTATGCAGTGTTTTTTTTGCCTAGATATAACTACTCCGAAAATAGTACTGCAACTCCGGAAAATTCATCGTCACACTTGTATCTGCCTCATGACAACAGTGTTAGACGCTGCTGCTTTGAAGAACGTGGTAAAAGAGATACTTATACGAACTAAGTCATCAATGGTATCAACGCTTACATGATCTAAGGTCAGTCAGAGGTGAGATTACCGAAAACATTACTAGACACGTTATGATAAGATGACACTCGCTATAACTTAGTCATTTGATTAAGTAAAAGCTTACTAAACTGAATTATATTTAGCTTGTGCTTGTGGTTAGTGTTTGTCTTTGAACTTGTGACTACGTGTTTACAAGATCTCTAAGTCAAAAAATACTTTCTCACATATACAAGTGCTTATATGCATAAACAAGCTGAGCCCCGTGGTTTTACATGCGCTTAAAAGGTTCGTGCAAAAAATTAAACCCGTTAAATTAACCGCGCGCGCTCTATTTTGTTAAAACTGTAGAAGGTATACAATTTTAGTTACATTTATGACATTTTACATTTTTGAACGCGGGTGAAATTACGAGTCTTAGGTAGTAATCAACAGACCTGTTTCTTAAATGACTTAGTATAAAAATAATAGTATATTTATTATTTTTCAAGCGCATATTAATCAAGTGTATAATAATTAAATTAAATAAAAAAATCCATAACATATAACACAATGAGTAACATACCATTAAAAATTACTTTCCGTTATTTTTTCGTAATGAAAAATCGTGGGTCCTATGCAAATTATTTATTTACGCCGAGTAAATACGCCAGCTAAATTATATCCCCCGCCCTTTGATGGACATTTTAAAGTTAACCAACTAATTTGCATGGGCCTTTTATTTAATTAGTTCACGTCGGATAACCTTTACAACAGATGCCGCCTTGTTTGTTTAATAAACTAGTAGACATTTTAATACGAACTTTAGTGTTATAGTTGCCTGAAACACCGTTCTGTCCCACTGCTGGGCACATGTTCTACCTTATAATTTGAGAAAACCTTAATAATAATATCGAAAAAAAATTAAGTAGTTATTTAATTTTAATTATTTAATATTTACTGATAAAAACCCGTGCATTCATATAACAAAATATATTTTTAGATATATTAAGCATTATATTAAAGAAATATGAAAAGTCCACAGGAATCACGATTGAAAAGCTAGTTTAATATGATTTCATATTGAATCAATACAACACCTCGAAGTCATTCTAGTAAAACAAAATGGTTTCATAAAACCGCAAATCTATTGTACATATGTTTATACAGATACATGAAATTAATGTCTCCTAGTCCCTGTTACCTAAAGTTATTGGGTTGTTCGGAAAGTAACTTCATTTATTTTGGTGAAAATGAAAAACGATGTTCTCATACTGAATAAATATTTTATTAAATTATATATTGGTCATTCTTATCCAACATTTTTTGACATCTTTCTGGTAGTAGCATGATTCCACGCCCATACAACGTCCAGAACGTGGTGCATCTTCGACATCAAAATTGACGGATTCAAATTGTGCATACCAGTTTTGGCATCGGCATATCGGCGTGTGTTGACAACACATTTTCTTCATACACATCGGTTAATTTCATTCTGGCTTAAACAGCATTTTTACCTTTTCTATAGTAAAAAGTAAAATGACGAAAATGCTGCTTATTTCTCTCTATATTTAAAAGGGCACCAGCCAAAAACTACGGCGTAAAATCAACTGAAATTTTTCACACACATTCCTTGTTATATCATATCTTAAAACATATGATGATTATGCGGCTTAAGTGTGAAGTTGGGATCAAAAAATACAATTAAATCCTCGATTGGGAAAAAACGAAATTACTTTCCGAACAACCTATTACATTACCTCTAAAAGTATCACGAATGCGTTTTATAAAAATGGATATTTAATCAAATGTGTGTTATACGTGTGCCCATTACACGCGTGAGTGAAACTCGTATTATATACTAGCTGCCCCAGCGAACTTCGTATCATCTTAGAATCAAATAATGTGCCAAAGTTAAATGACTCAATTCTGAATGCCACCTATTTGACAGACGTAGGAACTGGTTGTATGGGAAAATTGCTGCGTTTACTATATTCCCAGCATTTGTTTCATATTTACACACCTTTTAAACCGTCCCTGCACTTGGGCAGAAGTTGATACTCTGCAGCGCTACCTTGTGGCGAGTGGCATCAATGAGCATATTACACAAACCTTCTCCGTGGAAAAATACGTATATATACCAATTTTCATAATAATCGGTACAGCAGTTTTTGAGTTCATCGATGACATACAGACAAACATTCATTTTTATGTATACAGATTGTTGAAAAGTAACTTATATCTAAACTATTAAAAACCATTTGGGTATAAAAAGTATGTAGAATAATTTACTAACTCAAGTACGTGGAAAGTTTCATCTCTGAGGAATATTTTTATTTGACATTGAAGGGACTTTTATGCGAAGTTCAAATATGTACTACTAGAATAAAAAACAAAACGAGCACACTCACGGCCACACACTAGAATTTCTTGTGTCATGGGTACCATTGACACACAACGACTAAAACAAAGCACCCAGACCCAGAGCAGAAATTTAAACCCATCATTTAAATACATGTCTGTCCAAGGATCGAACCCAGAACCCATTGCATATCAGATCGATATAGTGGCCCCTCTGTGACGCGTTTCGTCTTGTACACTTGTTGACTTGCCTCCTAAATAATTAATTGCTCGGTTGTACTGTGATACACGGTGTCTTTTAATAATTTCTTCTATTAAATAAACATAAAGACGAAAACCTTATTAAGTTTCACTATTGGACATGAACGTCTGCCGCCGAAAACGTTTCATATCCTAATAAAAGCAGTAAACGAGCATGGAGACCATGTAGATAGTAATTGGCAACTACCACTAATATATGTGATCAACCTCAGATAATATTGGAGTCGTATCGGAGATCGACCACAAAAACGTTGCTTCCCTGAGGAGTAAGTTGAAACCATCCATACCCATTGAAATATTCAAATTAAAGCTTCTGTTTGACTTTTATACTAGAAAATAATAGACAGACACTGCTGATAAAAAAAGTAATATGTGGATTGGTAGTCGACCAATAACTTAACAAATTTTACCGTCACTTCATTCATGTCAAAACCTTATAGAATGTGCAAACGTAGCGTACACATTGGCTTCTATTGAAGAGAATCAGATGCAAGCGGTAGCAATTCAGGAATCAGGAGAACTGTCCGTCCATCTATATTGGATTCTTACGCTCCGCTCACAAAGACTTGAATAGAACGCGGAATCCGTGGAATCCAAGCTTTCCGTTAAAAACCTAACAGATTTAAAATTGGCATTCGGTTTTCGCATGGTTTGCATTCAATGCGATTCGAACGAAAACCGGCAATTGGAAAATCTTTGAAACCTATGGAGCATTGCAGGTTGTAGAACTGAATTCTAAAACTCGTAGCTTTGTAGCATCGTAGCGCCGTAGCACCGTAGCACTGTAGTTTCACGCATGTTTAAATTCATGCAATTATTTATTTATCGATCCATTATTTCCTTTTTTCCTGTTGAAAATGCTTTGATTCATATAAAAAGTATTTATTCCTTAAATAGCTTTGAATTTTGAAAATTATTTTCTCAGTTGATTCCTAGTTTGTATTAACGTATTTTTTATTTAAAGGTTGTAGAACCCCTTGTGTTACCGCCATACCTATTTCTACTTAATAACAACAGCGCTTTTGTGTTCTGTTTTAGTATAGTCAAGGTGCTCGTATTCTTCTTCCAATATAATAAAAAACATGATATTTTTGTGGGCAAGGGCTACTGATATGTTTCGTGACCAAGATATATTAACATTAATTTAAATTAACTAATAAGCTAAAACTACCACAGAAAAGAATATAAACCACAAAGTCTTGTAACATTTTTAACATTTAGTATTATCTACTACATAACATAAAAATGCTTCAATAAAAATAAGTTACTTTGTAAACAACACCTTAAACTTTCAGATTTAAAACGCACATGGTGTGGCTTTAAGTATTTTAAATTGATAAACGACGTTTTGCAATGTAAATGGAAAAAGAAACAAATTCTTAACATAACAAAATATACCACAAATAGATAACAAAATCGCGATACTTAAAACAAAGTAACAATGGCGGCCGTTACCACAGCTTAAACAGCGGTTCGTCGTCACCAGCCTTCAAAATGAAGGTCGATACGGTACGGAAGTCTCACAACGACATTAAAAATTGTCTTCCAGTGTCGTTCAGTTGCATTGGTACACTTCCGCTCGCCGTGCATAGATATAAAATTGATTTCTGAATTGTATTGCGCTTATGTTTTTCGAAATTTTCCATACTGGATGGATTAGCTCATAAATCCTTGTTGACTACGTAAGTTTTTTTACATGATTTTTATATGAGTAGCGACCGAGCATAGAGTCCACCTAATAGTACGTAGCAACTGCCGCCCATGGACATTTGTAATCTACCCCAGATAGGATTTTAACTCTTAGACCTATCTGACGTTGACGACAGTCGCCCTGCTCTGCAGACTAAGTTGGAATGCCTCGGATAAATGGCATAGGCATGTCTTCTTTATACCCTACAAACTAGAATACAGCAGCGTTTAACACTGCTGTTATGAGGTAGAAATATCCACGAGTATTACATGATATTTATTTTTAGTACACAAATAAACTTACTATATAGTTCTCCAAACAAGTTGCAGCTCCGTAAGATGCTCTCTTCCAATTTCAAGTCAATACAGAGCGGAAGTCTCACAACGACATCGTAAATCGTCTTCCGGCGTCGTTCAGTTGAGTCGATTCATTTCCTCGCCTTGCATAGATATCAAATTGATTTTGACAAATATTGCGCATATTTTATTCAAAGGCAGAGTGCTCCAGGCGCGATTCCAGAAGCGCGGGTGTTGCAAAAACATAAAGAGGTTTTTTTTAATCGCTCGTTTTTGAACCCTTCGCCTTTGAGTCCGTCTCGCACTTGGGCGGTTTTTTAATGTTTTTGTTTTTGAGCTTGTATTTCTTTATCAAGAGCCATTAGTATCCCACCGCTGGGCTTGGGTCTCTGTTCAGAGCAAGAGAGTTTAGGCCATAGTACACCGCACTGGTCAAGTGCGAATTGGTAGACTTCACACAATTTTGACAATTTCTTTCTTCGTTATGGCGAGTATTAATTAATCTCTAATATTCACACTACTTTGAAAAGTCGGTGCTGCATGTCTTATGTTGAAACATCGGACCCCCTATTGAAAGGCCGAGTTTCTACCACTAGGCTATCACTGCTTTTATTTAGCAAGCGCATTTAGGCTACTATGCAAATTAGTTTTAAGATCAAAATATTTTTAAAATCATCTCTATTCGAACGTACGGTTTTACAGGATTAAACGAGAGGGCGAGGGGAGAGTGTGTTTATTCATTTATAAATGAAACCTTTCTGTCTTATAACAGTTTCCACGTCTGAGAATTTTCACGTCTGAGAAAATTTTCAATGACTTGTATATGTTTTTGAAAACTCAACTTGAAAGTCTTTAAAACGGTTAAATGTTCATTATAAGGTAGATGGACGGAGAAAGTTGTCGTTAACCCCTTACTGTTTTATTGCAGGTATCTTCACGATGTTTTCCTTCATTTAAGTTTTAAAGGTGGTGGAACCCATTGAAGTTCGACTCCGGCGGTACTACCGCCACACCTATTTATGCCTAACAACAGCAGCGTCATGCGCTGCTGTCTTCTGGTCAGAAGGGTTTTGTAAGGGAGACTTACTTATCCGAGGCATTCCAACTTAGTCCTCAGGGGTAGCAACGCATCTGTGGTGGACCTCAGGTAGGTTTCTAGTCTTGTCTGGGGTGGATTACAAATGTCCATAGGCGGCAGTTGCCACTTATCATCAAGTGGACTGCATGCTCGTTTGCTACTCCATCAAATAAATAAAAAAAAGTAAAAATGTATGTCTGACACATATTCATTTGAAAAATCCGATCCAAAATACATTCTATGAATTTGTACCTCGGCCCC